>JAAWXA010000031.1:9415528-9693529 GCA_038090715.1 Florisuga fusca
TATATATATACATATATTTAATATATATTTATATATGTATATGGCTTCCTCATGAGGGGAAGAGATGGGGCTGGTACTGATTTCTCCACTCCTGTGACCAAAGAAAGGACTTGAGGAAATGGTAGGAAGCTGAATCACAGGGGAGTTTTAGGTTAGAGATCAAGAAAAGGTTTTTCAGCCAAAGGGTGGTCAAGCAGTGGAACGGGCTCCCCAGGGAAGTAGTTATGGCACCAAGCGTGCCTGAGTTCAGGAAGGGTTTGGATGACACTCTCAGGCACATGGTGTGATTCTTGGGGTGCCCTACACAGGGACAGGGTTTGGACTTCATGATCCTGATGGTCCCTTCCAACTCAGCAGATTCTGTGTTTCTATAATCCTATGATTCTATATGAGGTTGTTTTGAACCAGAGGTTAGGATGACATGCTGCACCTGTATAAGAATAAAGTTATTTTTTTTTTTTTTTTTTTTAACTACTGTGGATACTGTCAAAACATGCTGGGAGAGGGGTCTTGTAAGGATTTCTAAGGACCTCATAAGTTTAATATACAATTTAAAACAAAATGCAGCACCTGAAGTTAAGAGCAAATATGCTTCTGAAAGTAAGGTGATATTTTTTCTGGGGACACTGTGAAAGAAATTTTTAGTCAAAAGTCCCAGAATCTAAGCAAGGAAGTAGTGTTGAGGGTTTTTCAAGTTCATATTCTGAATCTTGTTAAAATCTCTCCTATCAGCTCAAAAATATAATTATTTCAAGCACTATGGAGCTAACTCCTTACTTTTCCACACTGTCTTTGTGTAAGAGAGCAGTCTCATTAACTATACAAAGGTCAAGGAAGCAATTTGTAAAATCAGGAATGACATGGCTACTTCATGTCTCCATCAATAACAGGTATGAAATAATTCAAACCAGTGAAGAGAAACCTCCAGATATGAGACTTAAGAGATCACTTACCTTGTCTGAATATGAAAATTGTTTGTGGTCCCAGTATGTTCATAATCATGGATGGCAGCTGCAAAGATCATTGCTAAAATTTCCAGTTCTGTGAGCCAGTGCTGGTAAACACAAAAAGAAATTTCAGTCATATTTTCTATAAGAGCATGATTCAGATTAAACACTACTCTACTGGAAATGTTTTGCTTTACTGTAAACTTAAGTAAACTTTATTCTTGTCTTATTCTTAGGTAACACTTCAGTATTACACAGGAAAATAAACCCCTGTACTTATTATGATTTCTCTAAGACCAAGTTAACACCCTGAGTGTCATTGAGAAAGTAAATACTGGCAACCAAAAAGATAAGAATTTATTAAGATAACTGTGGTATATGTCATAGATGTTTTGAGTAGGAAGTATCTGATCTGCTAGCCCATACATAGCACTTGCCAAATTATGGTATATTCATCTAAAAACTTGGTATGAAGTTAATGTTACAATTTTTCTTTTAGTGTATAATATATAGTATATTATATATATAATATTATAATAAATTCTAGGTAGATCATCAAAATTATCTACATTTTACCAATGTACATAGCACTAAAATGAGGCCCATGGGAGATTTTTCTGTTTTAAATTTTATCATAATTTGTACTAATGCAAAAAAAAGTGTGCATAAGGCTAGTNAATGGGAAGAAGGGAGGGATGGGGAGGAGGTATTGAGATCTGGTCATGTTTTCTCTTTCTCCTTGTAAATTAAATAAGGTTTTATTCCGTCCCAAGTTGAACCTGTCTGGTTTTTGCCTGTTGCCATAACTGAGGAATGCAAGCCTCCCTGTCCTTGTCTGGATTAAGGAGCCTTTGCGGGGATTTTCTCCTCCGTCCCACAGTGGGGGTGGGGGTGAGTGAGCAGAGGACTGGTTGGTACCAGCTGGGTCTAAACTGTGACATAACAAAAGGGAGCAACTGGAATACCTTGTACCAGCTGGCAGACAGATTTCTAGATTTGTAGCAACTGCACATTGCTGTAAGAATTCCCAAACTAAACTCATTTATAGTGGTTTCCAGTGGGGAAGAAGCCAGGATCAGGGGAGCATCTAAGTGTCTTCAAGCCATCCTTGATCCAGCCCTGAAACTGAAATTCAACTGAAGAAGATCTGTCCCTTTCTACCTGGAAGGATTCTCTGGTAATACACAATATGGAACAACAGCACTTCAAAAAAACTAACTCGAGGTAACAAGTCTGAAGATTTGAAAATCATTAACTCCCTACAATGAGAGCTTTGAAAGACAGAACACCAGCTTCTGATGGATGTCTACTGGCAAAATCACTTTCTCCATACTCAATAGCTAGGACAAGTGAAAATAGGGTCAGAGGGATCTATCAGGCCCAAAATTATCAGACCTACAGGAGTTCCAGCAAAGCAAGGCTTACTCATGTTGCCAATAGAAATCTGGATGTATAAGACAATTGCTGAAGTTTACAGTTTACTTCCAGAGATCTTTCTCCAGAATTAAATTAACAACAAAAACTTTATGATAATTAAATCCAAATGAGTATCCTCTGAGAAAAAAATCTGTAAGAATGAAAATGCTTCTTCTCTTAGTTTGTATTAAATTAAAAAATAAACAATACTTAAAAATTTTACAGTAGTTTTACAAAGAGAATTAATTGAAAACCAAAAGTCAACAGACTTGCATTCAATAAATGGTTTATTTACAAGTGTTCTGATGACATAAAACTACAACTAACATGTAAAACAGTCCTTCATCTGTAAATACACACCACATCAAAATCTGTCCTGACATTTACATATTCCTTCATAGATGTATAGTTTTGCGAAAATATAAATAAAGCAGAATATAGCTTTACTATTCTTGGTGGCATCATTCACAGTGGGAGACACCTGAAAGCAGAACTCTGACTTCACAACCCACCTATTTTAAAGCTATTTGTAGGATCTCTGAGTAACAGCTCTGTTTAAAGAAATACATAGAAAATTCATATTTTTGGTTCTCTATGCAGTGAGCAAAGATACACAATGATAACGTGTCCTTTCTAGTAATGGAGAAAGTTTTATCTCTAACAGTAAGTTCATTATGATCTTACATGTCTTAGTATTTGTGTCATAACAATTATAATCTTGATTCTTTCAGTGTTGCAAACTTTCTCCAGGAATTACGCTAGAATTAAGAAGCAGTAGAAGAAGAGACTTCTGTAGTGCCTCCAGGCCTCTACTTTATTTTTTTTGGACTTTCCAGATAATTTATTTTTTAATGCTTAATCAAGATGTGACTATGCTGTTCTATGTTACACAGCAGAAATCCCCAGAGGCAGTAGTGCTCCAGCTGGCAGCAGAGTGTGACTCCACACTGAGTTTTTAACTCACTGTTAGACAAAGGTAACCTGGCTCAAGAGAAGCAGCCCCCTGGTTTTCCTGAAGAGGTGTCTCCCCTGAGACATTGTCTACACAATCCAACTGTGTGCCTCATAAATTCACAGTCTCACTGTGAAAATTGTATGGAGTCTCCCAAACAGCACTTATTTACAGCACAGCAGTCTTCCCTAAACTCTAAATATCTATTGCTCCTTCCAGTGCCAAAATTACTTCCTGTAATTTGAGCTCTAGAAATAGACTCCACAGGGAAGACGAGGTGTTTTTTATCATTTTTAAATACTGAAATTAAGTTTGAATGTCACAGTAGGTCTTACCTCCAGTCATCTTTGTTTAAATTTGCCAGGACATTCATCTCTTCTTCTTGCATGAGTCGATAAGCTGCACTTACGTGATGATTTTCAAGAACAGAACGATCATTGTACAATATTGCAACATCTGACCTAATGTTAAAGAAAAAAAATAGCATTTGCAATAGCATTCCAGTGATCACACTGGAGAAGATAGGACTCTGTATATTCTGTGAGAACTATTGACTATATGCATCAAACTATGTTTGCATCAAAACCATATATAATTTCCATCTTGAATGCATTAAAAATTATCATTATACCATTGTAAATACAGTTTATGGGAAAGTCTTATTTTATTTATAAATGTGCAATGTTTTATTTACATGACCTGGCTCTGACAAAAAATTGTGAGAACTTTGAGCTTTTTGACTGTAGAGAGGATCCTAGAGCAACAGAAATGTTCTAATTAGACTACTCAAGAGTACTCTTTGGTGATAAAACCATGCAAAATGCAATGCTTTCACCAACAGAGAGGGCACCACACATAGCATGGGTATTAAGTAGTTACCACTCCTGTTCTGAGATGTGCTTTGGCCCATGTCACTCATTATCGGAAGGAGATGTAAATGATAAAATATTTAAAAGTTTCAATTTCATATTTTTTTAATTACTGCCATTTTTGCCAGAAGAACAGCCAAACCTTGAGCCTCATAACAAATGCATGAAACAGATCATAAGCTGAAATATTACTGCATTCATGTGCTTCCTAAAGCCAGACTCTTACCATAATATTAGCACCCTCCGTGCAGTATCTTTTCCATCTTAATTGGAATTTTTATTTATTTTTATTTTTTATTTTATTTATATATAAATTTTCCATCTTAATTCTATCCAAAATGACATAGAGATTTTCACAAATTTTCATGCAATATGGATTTATGATGCTTAGCTTCAAACTTCACTCTTTCTTAGGGAATTTGTTTTCCCAAGATCTGATCTAACTTGCTAAGCATCCTCAGGCTTCCCCTCTCTGCTACATTCCTGCTCTGATAAAACTACTCCCGAGTATGATTTAGCAGCACAGGTTGCTATGATATTCACAAGGCAAATTCAACTTTTTATTCTGCTGAGCAATGTATACCCAATGTAACCACCCATCTGCACAGTATGGTAACAGGACATCTAAACAAATCTTAGAACATAATTATTTTTCCACTTTTGTAATACTTCAGAGCAAAATATTAAGGATTACTGTAGAAAACAATATAAACTTCTAACAGCAAACTGAAGTTTATTTTTACCTATTATTTATTTTAGACTATTCTGGGGGAGAAGTGAATTCTGTATTTATTTAAGTTGCAGATCTTGAATTTATTCATTATTGCAGGGCATGTCTCAAGGCACAAGTATGTAATGAGTTCAAATTAAATGTAACCTTTGGGTAAGGTGAGTGCTAGGATGTTTCTGTTCAAAGTAGTAGTATTTCTAGCACAGACCTATTCTGCTGAAATATGCCAGTGCTTTGCTGAACACATTTTTTCAAGAGCAAGTATCCTCAACTGAGGATACTAAAACCTAAGTATAGCCTAGTTTGAAAGAACAATAAGATGATTCTACTAGGCTAAGTATGGGGTGCACCATTTATCAACTAGTAATGGTTTGGTCACTTTTTCATTTGATAAGGTGAAGATATTTTAAGGGAGAGAGGTACGTACCATCTATACCTCTCTTCCTTAAAAAAACCAAAAAAATTATAAAATTATATACACACACATATATATATACATATATTTAATATATATTTATATATGTATATGGCTTCCTCATGAGGGGAAGAGATGGGGCTGGTACTGATTTCTCTACTCTTGTGACCAAAGAAAGGACTTGAGGAAATGGTAGGAAGCTGAATCACAGGGGAGTTTTAGGTTAGAGATCAGGAAAAGGTTTTTCAGCCAAAGGGTGGTCAAGCAGTGGAACGGGCTCCCCAGGGAAGTAGTTATGGCACCAAGCGTGCCTGAGTTCAGAAAGGGTTTGGATGACACTCTCAGGCACATGGTGTGATTCTTGGGGTGCCCTACACAGGGACAGGGTTTGGACTTGATGATCCTGATGGGTCCCTTCCAACTCAGCAGATTCTGTGTTTCTATAATCCTATGATTCTATGATTCTATATGAGGTTGTTTTGAACCAGAGGTTAGGATGACATGCTGCACCTGTATAAGAATAAAGTTAGCCTGACTTTAAAACTGGATTTATTTCTAGATATCTTTTTTTTTTTTTTTTTTTTAACTACTGTGGATACTGTCAAAACATGCTGGGAGAGGGGTCTTGGTAAGGATTTCTAAGGACCTCATAAGTTTAATATACAATTTAAAACAAAATGCAGCACCTGAAGTTAAGAGCAAATATGCTTCTGAAAGTAAGGTGGTATTTTTTCTGGGGACACTGTGAAAGAAATTTTTTAGTCAAAAGTCCCAGAATTTAAGCAAGGAAGTAGTGTTGAGGTTCATATTCTGAATCTTGTTAAAATCTCTCCTAACATATCAGCTCCAAAATATATTTCAAGTACTATGGAGCTAATTCCTTACTTTTCCACACTGTCTTTGTGTAAGAGAGCAGTCTCATTAACTATACAAAGTTCAAGGAAGCAATTTGTAAAATCAGGCATGACATGGCTACTTCATGTCTCTATCAATAACAGGTATGAAATAATTCAAACCAGTGAAGAGAAACCTCCAGATATGAGACTTAAGAGATCACTTACCTTGTCTGAATATGAAAATTGTTTGTGGTCCCAGTATGTTCATAATCATGGATGGCAGCTGCAAAGATCATTGCTAAAATTTCCAGTTCTGTGAGCCAGTGCTGGTAAACACCATGATTCAGATTAAACACTACTCTACTGGAAATGTTTTGCTTTACTGTAAACTTAAGTAAACTTTATTCTTGTCTTATTCTTAGGTAACACTTCAGTATTACACAGGAAAATAAACCCCTGTACTTATTATGATTTCTCTAAGACCAAGTTAACACCCTGAGTGTCATTGAGAAAGTAAATACTGGCAACCAAAAAGATAAGAATTTATTAAGATAACTGTGGTATATGTCATAGATGTTTTGAGTAGGAAGTATCTGATCTGCTAGCCCATACATAGCACTTGCCAAATTATGGTATATTCATCTAAAAACTTGGTATGAAGTTAATGTTACAATTTTTCTTTTAGTGTATAATATATAGTATATTATATATATAATATTATAATAAATTCTAGGTAGATCATCAAAATTATCTACATTTTACCAATGTACATAGCACTAAAATGAGGCCCATGGGAGATTTTTCTGTTTTAAATTTTATCATAATTTGTACTAATGCAAAAAAAAGTGTGCATAAGGCTAGTATAGAGTTACACAGAACAAAAGGTAATGCATACAAAATAATGCAGACCCTAGAATTTTGTGCACTTTCATACCTCTTGCTAACTGAGGCTGTTCTGTATCGCTCAGTTTGTAAAATAACCCGTGTTATTTTATCTTTCAAGTTCTACTTCTTGAATGAGAAATCATCCTTGAGGAGAAAATCTACTCCATCTAAAAGCAGAATAATTGTATGATAATTAACCCCACAGTCATAGGACTGATTAAGTCAAATGCCAGTCAAGCATTTCCACATGTATCTGAGATTTTTTTAGTGTAAATGTAAGCTTCTGTACTAAAGATTCAAAGAATGATCTCATCCTTACACACCCACATATGCACATACATGTGTATGAATGGATATAAGATGTATAAGCTGCCAGATGTAGTATAAGCTGCCAGCAGCAATACTTCTTTCAAAGAAGAAAGGAAACAGTCAAAAGTCAGAAGTGATATAAGAATAATGAAACAGGTCATTCAGTGACAAAATAAGACTGCTGAGGAACAGCAAGTACTAGCTGTTGGTGAAGCAGTATAGATTACAAAAGGTCACCCCTGAGCAATGGGAATGTACTGTAAGCAGTTCTAAAAACAGAAACGGTGACCTTCATCATATTGTGTGTCACAAGAAACCAGGTCATGACCAGTCCTGCCTTTCACAGTGTTTTCATCATAACAAATAGAACATAAACCCAGAAATTATTAGTAACTAAAGGTAAACAAACTTTTCCTCTGAGATACCTTTTCAGGGGTGAACTTGTCAGTAACCAGAATAGTTGCTGCACAAGGCATTTACAAGTAGAAGAGCATTCCTTACATATGGTATCTATGGATTGCACAGAAACTTCATATGGTGCTGGGGGAGAGAAAGTATTCTGGAGACTGCAGCTGTACAGTCAAAATTCAGATCAGTATTCAAATCAGAGGGTCAGAGATCCGCTTTAGCTAAAGGATTTCTAATGAAGCAGATGAAAGCTCTTAAAGACACAGTTAACAAGTGATTTTCTCAAAGAGAGAGGGAAAACAGGCATCTGGAGGTCTGCAAGACTTAGAAGAACTGGAATCTGCTTCTTTCCTGGAAGACATTATTCTGTGCAGGTGTTAAGACCTATTCAACTAAGATCTCTTCTATTGAGAGACATTTTCCAGTTTTATAAATAGCTTATAAGTAAATAGATACATTTCAACTTTTCCTCAGCTCTTGTTCACTATCTTTTTAAACAATGATGGATTAAAAATGAGTAAGAAAGAGAGCCTCACAATGCTCTTATTGACAGTAAAGACATTTTTTCCTTTTGTTCAAGCCATACAGGTATGTAGGAGGAGAAAAGGGATGGTGGGAAGATGATCGATGACTCAAAAGTTCTTTACAAGATGTATTCCCTGGATTCTTAAATCTTTATAAAGATAAAGACTTCATAAATGCAACTTTGAGCTATATATTTTGGTCATATCATCTGGGATTTAATCTCTTGGGAAGTTTAATAGATTGTGTGCCATCTGTGATATTTAGTTCTCTAACACATTGATCTGAGGTGGCTGGATCTTGTTTCTTAAGATAGACAGTAACTTTTTAAAAATAAAATTATAATTTTATTTCCTTAACTGTGACTTTGAATATGTGTTATTATTCACTGGAATTTCTCTGAAGACTTTGGAGAAGAATAAATTCCAACCAGCAAATTTTTTTGGTAAATGCTGAATGACATATGTCCTTTTTTTCAGGTGCCTATAAAAGGTAGAAAATATATGATCTCAGCAACAGGGATCATCAAAAGTCGCGAGAGGATTCTCAAAACTCAGCTTTTTTAAACATTTGCTTCAATATGTCTTTAAGAAGTGAACAAGAAAGATGGCAATTCTTTGCAAGACCTGGGAATCAGTATCAGTTCCTTACAAGAAAATGGAAGTACAATCACTTCAAATCTTATGCCAAACTGCAAAAAACAGACAGAAACCTGATATAAAACTGTATCAAATTTACTCCAAGTTTTTGTTAGAAGACAGAGCAGAGATAAAGAGGCATTACAATGTATTCTGCAAACTAGTAACTTGAGAAGCAAACTCCTAAATGTTGTCGAGAAGGGTTCTGTAGGGTTAACCAGAGAAAAGGAAAAAAAAAAACAACAAGTTAAATAGAACATTTGTAATGACATTTGGGACAGAAATACTTTGCAAGCTGCAGAATCACTAGGCCTTCTTTCGAATGCTGATTTCTATAAATGCTCTTTCTGCCTGGCAAGCTACATCTGTTTGGAGGCTCTCAATTAAGTGTTGTCCTAGTTAGACATCCTTCCTAGAACTTTCCACTATCATAATTCAGCAATTCAAAAGTGAATATATAAAACCTGGCCCAACTTTATCAGATCATTTTGTAGAAGTGTTGCAGTTTAATGAGGTTTTAGAGCAAAGTAACAGCAATAAAGTTGAAGCTTTTTGAACATAATTGTCCAAAACAGATCAAAGTTCAGTTAGAAGGTTAAGGTGCTAATATTATAAAACTTGAGCTGGAGGGGCCTTTCTCATTCTCATGTGCACCCAGTGGAATAGCAGATACGAAATATGAAATGTGTTCCTTTATTCATTGTTAAGAGACACTCAAAATGTCTTGCAAAGTTGTTTAATCAACAGCTAAACATCCCAAATTTACTGAGATAGCTCTGAAATTTGGAACCTTGTCCTGACATCACAAAGAAAATATAGATGTTGCATTTTTTTGAAGGGCCAAGGGGCACAGTCACAATGGGCCAAAGGGATATCTATAATGAATAATAAAAAAGAGGGGTTTTCCTCCTAGTCTAGTTGCTGATCCAGCTGTACAACTGCAACAACTCATACCATTTAATGCTTGTGATTGACCTTACAGTAGAAGACAAAGGTAGGATAGGAACCATGATCTAATACCTTTAAGCTTTTTCTTTTATTAAAATACCGTTCTGAAAGATTAGTATCTTATACAACAATTTTGGTTTGGAGTCATCTTAGCAAGAACAGTCTAGCCTATTCTTTAGTCTGGTATGGAATTCTTTTCTCATGAAAACACCTCAATGAGAAAAGGAATCTTGGCTTTTGAAGACTCCAGGTTTTACTCTGTAAGTAATACATGTGTTAAAATATAGCTTTAAAAACTTGATGCTTAGAAGAAAAACACTTCCCCCAAGCAGTAGAATTGAGCTCTACAATGCCTAGGGACTTGTTCTCCCCCCACCAAAGTCAAAGACAAAGCTTCCAGTGAGAAAAGGCTTAACACAAGTCAACGACTGTCATTTTGTCATGTATATATAGATAATTAAAAGAACACTTAGAGTCAGCCTAAAACCAGAAAGAAAACGTCACTTTTTCTTTTTTTTTTTTTTTTTTTTTTTTTTAAAGCATGCATTTATAGTGAGGGCAAATCATGAAAAGACCATCGACAGAAACGTCTGTTTTCTTTTAGTATCTTTGTCTAGCAAATTGATGGTGAGGAGACTCTCACTGCTGGTATTAAATCAAAGGGAAGTGTTTAGAGTAAAAATACCTGCACAGACTCATTCAAGTACCTAAAGCAAATACAAAAAATATAGTGATATTGCAATAGTGCAATGCAGATGCAATCTCTTGCCTGCTATAAGTATATATATAATGGAAGAACAGTCCTAAATAAGGCTGTAAACTAAAAGAAAAATCATCTGCAGAGTATTTGAGCAAGTCTGTGCTGATTCATCTTTCAATGGCTGGGACCTCAGCAGATACTAAAGCTTCCTTGCCTGATCACACCTCCCAGGCATTGATGTGGAAGCCAAAAATTTTCACCTGCCCACTTCTGCAAATCTATCTCTTTTAGTATGATACATAGTGCCCAAGCCCAGGCAAGGAAAAGCAAAAAGGATTTAAGGAGGATTTTTTTCTCCTTTTTCCTCCACCTCAGGAGAGTTCCAGCATGGTAGAATTGTTAAAATGGCATAAGGTTCACAGCCTGAATGGTGGCTTTGAACCTATCTCTGCATAATTTTCCAGGGAGGTAGTTCCTTAACAAAAAAGACAAAAAACAGATCTATCCAAAACAGCAGAAGCTCAGAAAAAAGGTAAATTGAACCTTGCAAAATTTCTTACCATGATACCAGTGTGAATCATTATGTAATGCACAGTTTGAGTAACATCAGCTGCATGGATCAAATTGTGGTATGGATTTTTGTATTTGTTGTACCCAACTTCAAGAGCTTCAGCAAATGAAATAAGATTGGGAACGGGGATCTGAGGGGGGAAGCAACAATTAAAATAAATGCTTTTTTTTTCTGCAACAGCTGCAAAGTTAAGCATGCAATAACTAAACCACAAATAAATGTAAGATAGAAATTAGTCAGCAAGAAACAAAAATAAAATGTAAAGTTCTCGCATTTTATATGCCTCAGGAAGACTTCACTCAATTCTTGGAAGTGTTATACCTCTCTATATACACCATGTGTTGCATATGATTAGTGTACAAGAGACTGCAGAGCTATCAACCAAATAGTTTCAAGACATGTCTGTCTGTATTAGGAATTCACAGATTGCTCATATAATTAAGGCTTGACAGATAGGAGTCTAACATAAGGATTACCTCTTCTTCACCAGCTACACCTTGCCCGAGACAAGGATTCCTTGAATTTGACAGTCTGCCTTCCCTTTCTTCTCTTTTTCTAGGAACTGTATGAAGCACAGGTACTATCTAGTTCCATTTTCCCCCCGTATAATCAAATTAATTTTTCTAAAGACATTTTTTCTTTGTTTAAGTGCCCTGCAAGGTAGTGAGACTGTGAATGGGCTTAAGCCCAGTGAGCCAGTAACTTTGTGTATTCTGACTCTTGCAAGTGGTAGACCTCCTGTAGTTCTGACTTCAATAACCCAGAGCTTGACGGGAAAAGCTGAGTCTGGGGTACTGATTAAAACTAAAGTACTAAAACCAGCTTCAGAGCAAGGCAGCCTCTTCAAATGGAGAATGGAGTTTTGCAGTGGACAGGTACTGAAACTGCAGCGAAAGTTTCATTCAGTAATATTAAAATGGTAATTTTGGCACTTTGGTCCATTTGTTTATCTGAGCCTGTCAGGGTCCATTATAAATACTTGATATTATAATGTGACATCTTGCAAATGCCATGGAAATGCAGCTTTCTCTTCATATATTCCCTAAGTTTGTTAGGAGAAGGTTCAGCTAAAACTGCTGCAGACTAGTAGACTACTATGATCTAGACCATGCAAAAAGTACCTAGGACTAACAAGTTTTCTGCCTTATTAAGAATTCTTGTTTAAAGAAGCTGAGACTCTGATTCAGTACTGCAGGGTAAGTAGGCTGTATACATAATATGTCTGTTTAATGCTTACAGCATTTATCTTCTTGCTAGCAACACCCTAAACCAAACTGACTTGACATGGGCCTATATAGCATTCTGATTTTTGGGTTGCAGAAAAATTTGCCTGTTGCAGGTAACATTCCATTTGGTTGAATTATTGCCATATTACAATATTTGATTTCCCATATTCTTTGAAATTCTACACTGCATTGTACAGTAAAATAGCATTTCAAAAATACTCTGGATTTCTTGTATTTTAACAATCTGATATTGTTATCTTTGCATGCATATTTTTATTTGCAGCTGGTTTCTAACCTTGAAACGGCTCAAAAGGTCATATCGGGTAAACAGCTCATACATCATAAATTTCAGACTGTGCTCTCCACTTGCTTTGTTTAGGGCAAACACATCAAAAGACCATTTGTCAACATCCTGTAGATAAGTGGAAAAGAAAAAGAACGTAATTTTTCCATCTGTTTAAGCAGATTTCCAGTTAATCACTAGGAAATGTAATTTGGGGCTTTAGGAGGAAAAGAGGGAAAGTTGTGCCAGTTATGAACAAAATACTTGTAAAATGACCTATGCAACTTCATATGCTTTGAATCTAAGGCCTGAATCTTTCAAATTTACCATTCTGCCTATAAAACCTTGGGGAGGTAATGTGAATAACCCCTCCTTTAGAAAGGCTATTATGCAATGCCAGGAACACTATAGCCATATAGAAATTTGAAAATAGTATAACAGTGTTTGACTTTCAGGGGAACAGGTGAGGCTCTACATACTCGAGAAATACACAGCCACAGGAACTTCTCTACTATAAAAAATTGCCTTTTGGATGAACTACAGTAATGCCTTAAATTCACAGCAGATAATGTTCCATAAGCTACAGCTTTTGTTAGTTCTATCCCAATACTACTGCTTTTTCTTTCCTAAAAAGGAAAGAAATTCTGCTGAGACACTGATTACAATATCGCTGGGAGCTGATATTGCCATTTCTCACATTTCTATACAAATTTCTATACAAACTTCATCCTACTGTTTAATAACATACAAATGAAATCACAATGATCAGTGAAACAATAAAAAGAATCATGCTATTTGTGAATTTCTTTTAACTTCTCTCCTGTTTGTCCTCAGTTTCGAAAAACTAAACAGGGCTAGGTTGTGTTGAATAAAAAAACTACATAAATTTCATCCTAAAAGTCACTAAACATAAGAATAAATAAATTCAAATCCACAGTGATTAAACTTATTTCACCTTGAATGTTACTATCACTTCTGCTGGATAAGCCAAACCAACCATGCTAGAAGTTCTCCGATACATCCTAAAAGAACAAAGAAAATATTAAGTAGTATTATTGATTTTAAAAATACTGGAACAATTAGTCTATATTTATTTATTTGTTTTTATTCATCTTTCACAGGATGTGAGAAAACACTAACATATTTAAGAGTCTGATCCCAGAGATGACATAAGTCATTTAATGAATGTACCAGAAAAGCACCTCTGTTGGTGTATTACTCTTTTTTTGGTAGTGCAGTCTTTGGTATATTTTCATGTAGAAACTTCCAAGCTGTAAATTTCATTCCCAGAATTTTCCGAAGTTCAGAAAATTTCATCACAAAATTAGAGGTTTCATCTAAGTTTCAGTATAGGAAAACACAGTGATTGTAGAAATTGAAAACGAAATCCTGGCTCAAAGATGTCCTTCAGGTTTATCCCACCACCAGAGATGTTCAACAAGAGACACTGTGGTTAAATGCAGTAGTTGCTGTAATAAGAAAACCAAGCTCTCACCTTTCTACAAAGATTCCAGCCTGTACAGCATGCACAATACTTCGGAATTTGGGCTTTTCTTCAGGTCTCCTCCTCACTATTCCCATTTCCCTTGTGAATGTAGAAGCTAACCAGTCCCGCACTTCCAGAGGGACTGAATCTGACTGGATATCAGAGAGCTCATCCTCAGTGTCCAAAAGCTTTCTACAAAAAAATTAATAAAAGGTAACTTAGAAAATGGCAAATGTAAACAAAAGGAGTATGGAGAGGTGAAGATCTATCAAAACTTAATTTAACAGGAGCAGAGGTTGTCTGTAGCAATGACTCAGCACCTCACTAAATGGTTTTGCTGGGAGATGTACCGTGGCCACCAGGAAGCTGGGCATAGCAGGTATCTTCCCTCTTTCCCCCTGCCTACATTCCAGACTGTAAAAGGTACTCAAATGGAAGATATTCAAGTGAAGGAAATTTAAGATTTTTCTACAAATATGCTACAGCTTTAGTGGATTGAAATGTAATCAGTGAGTTATATAAACTGGAGGAGAGGACTAAAACCATGGATGACATGAGCATCTACAGAAAGAGAGGTTGCTGCTACAGCAGGAACATCCGTGGTCCATCTTATCTGTCCAACAAAATGGCACAAAAATTGTTTTCATACTTACATGCAAAGTAAATTGTAATACATATCAATGCTATGCAAAATGTATTTCATTGAGCACCCTACATGTTCATTATATTATTCCAGTGCAATAGAAGTATTAAAAAGAATTAATTTCTTTTGTGTGGAGAGCAGTATTCCTACTGAAAGCAGAGTAACAAAATCATAGCAGTAAAGATATCATAGAAGAATGGATTACAGGTCAGCTTCACAGTTCTTAGTTGTTAAAACAGTTAGAAAGGCCATAAATACCTCTTGCAAAACAGACAAAGAAAAATGTAATTAAATATTCTCTAAAACCAGACTTAAGACTGAAATTCAGTTCTACGCTTCTATAAACCTACCAGATGTAGCTGGTACCAGAATGTAGAAGACTCCATTTTCTCATGAATAAACAGGATTCCTGGGAAATATATTCAGTGGGAATTCAGCTAACCAGATGGATATTTGGGAGAGAAAAATTATCACTTCCTTTTCCAGTTTCATGCTGTCAGCTCTGCCACTGTCTTTTCTTTCTACTCTTAGCGTAACTGTGGATTCTTCACCTTATTTTTGCACTCTCTTCTCATATTCAGTGGCTCTTCTTTCACACCTTTCACTTTATCTGTTTCTCTTTTTTTTAATGTTTTCACAACTTTGCCTAATCTCAAGGTCTTCTCTAGCACATATAGGAATGAAGCAGCACTGTGAATGATGAAGAAAAGCCTGAATGAAGTACGGTTCAAAGGAATCCCCATGCAAATTTAATACTGTCTGAGGGATTATAGGAGGATGCCTGGCAGGAAACATGCTGCCAGAAGTGTGAAGAGTGACTATAGAAGAGTGTCCATTTGCCAGTTTCAGCAGCTCATTCGGATGGCAGCATATTTTGTACGACTTTTCAACTGGGCTTTAAACAAAAGATCTATAAAATGCCCCCCAACAACAATGCTGCAGGAATGTTCCTGTTTTTAGGGACATAGAAAGGTTCTTCAACACGGAGTGCAAGAATGATGAGATTTTCTGACAGTAGGACAGAAGTCAAAAGTCAGCAATTTGCTTTGGAGGAGCAAGACTTTTGTACAGGAAAGGTTCTGGGCAAATTATCTTGCAAAACTGAACCAAAGCTGAGGTTGGCCATATATCAAAAGCTATAAATTGATTTTATTCCCTAAATTTCAAATTATGTTATAGTTCACTTAAATCCCTACTATTCTGAAATTGTTATTAAATGTCCCCGGAGAGATCAGTACATTTGTATTTCTGAGGAATATGTGACATTTAATGCATTTGTAGTATAGGAAGGAATAAACATTATAATCCCCAAGCCATATTTTTGTAACTTCTACAACTGTTACACAAATGAGATGCAATTATTTCAGTGATAAAAGGTCCATGGGCATGAGGCTGCCTCAGAGGATACAGCAGTGATATTATACATCAGCTGGGGAGAGTGAAGCAGAGCTTTCTATCAGTTTGCAAGTCTGATGCAGATCTCAATATGGAACCAAGTCCTGACCTCTGCACATAGGAGGTGCTGGAATACAAATTAAGACTAGCAAGGCACATTGAAGTTTCTTTAATATTTTCAACCATTCTTCTGTAAAATATGACTATTCAGGCTGTAAATGATAGTAATAGGGGTTATTTTATGAAGATAAAATAGAGAAAACAGAACTTGAAAAAAATGTTTGTGTAACCAGTGCTTTCAGGAGACCACTGCTCTCTGATGAGAGGTGACTGAACAATATACTGTGGGAGATGGTGCCAGAGTCTCTGGTTTCTACTTAAATAACTAGGAAAACAACTGCTACACAGAATTATGTTGTAAGTACAAGCTTTTACCTATCTCTCAACACATAACCTTAATAACTTCTTAAAAAAATGATTTCTTTCAGAAGCCTAACTGAAACATTTGAGGAGACAAAACAAGGGCTAGTTATTCATCTAGTAACTGTCTATTTTCCTACCTTCATGACCCTCAGAATACCAGGATTCCTATCAGAGAAAATTGCACATGGTATATACATTGCTAGATATGACCTTTGAATAAATTCACTACTGATTGCCATTCTGCTGTAATTACAGGGACAGAACTTGTGTATAGATCTACACATCTGAATAAATTATTAGTTAGGTGGACCTATACATTGATGCTAATTTTATTTAGGAAGGGGAATAAATTATGCTATATATTGTACCATGAAGCTCATCCCTGGAGGTGTTTAAGGCCAGGTTGGATTGTGGAGCCTGGCCTGGAGGAGTCCCTGCCCATGCAGGGGGATTGGGTCTTGATGATCTCTAAGGTCCCTTCCAACCTTAACCATTCTATGATTCTACACTTAATTATCACCAATTCTTAGAATCCAGTATTCAGCTCATTCAATAGTTTGCAGCTTTTGTCAACTTCTATTCATCTATGTATACCTTGATTATAAAATACATTATTTCCATTACATTTCCATGGGTGTGGTTATCTATGTATCAGTGAATCAATAGGAAGCTATTGGTGCTTGGTTTATGCCTAATGAAAGTCAATAGTCCAGAAAATAAATTTATAAATTCTGCTGAATTCTCTGAAATTCTACTGTTATATAGACTTTTTGCTCCAGCTTGCAACTTTTTGAATCACAGGTGATACAGGATACCTTTAAATTTTTTTTTTAAATAGAAGGGGAAAGGCAAAATCAGATGACAGGGCAAAACAAGCATGGTTAAACCACTGAGCTTCCTGCCACATATTTTGCAATTTAAGTTACACTTGTAAAACGTAAAATGTAATTTGTAAAACATAATATAATTTTGCAACACTTTGGAATATACAAACTTCTCCATAGGTTCAGAAATGCTCTGCAATAAATGAATGAACAAAATAGCATGACCACAGCTGTCAAACACAAGGTTAGAACCTCTGGCTTAGAAAATATTTGGAGTGGAGTGACTGCAAGATCCCCAGCCTCATCCTCTAAATCAACTGTTCTGAAGATGAAAGATAGTGGGCATTTACTTTCTATTTTAAAGCTACACAACGGTTCCACAAAGTCAGCCTTAAAGTAAAACTCCACTGAAATCAGTCCCATTCAAGTGTGAGGCATGAACTCCAATACTGTAGTTTAATTAAAAAAATGTTAATATACCAGGGTTTGATTTTTTTCTTCCCTAAAGCTAGTAACACCTTAAAGGCCAAAAAAACCCCAAACAAACAACCAAACCAACATCACAGACATAAAAGCTTTATCACAATATGCCACAAAAAGAACTTTTCTTCAACACTTCAACACAGGAATTGAGGGTTGCATACACTTATTTTGCTAATACATGATTAGCCTATTAAGTATATGCAATATAAGGAAGAACTATGTGTAGGAAGGAGAGGGGGAGGCTTGGGTTACTTAATTCTATTAGTTCCATGAGTAGAACTCCCATTGACAGTTGTGGGAATAAGTTAGACTTGGCTATGGCATTTCAGCTTAGCAGTCAGTTAATATTGCAGTCATAGTAACTAATAACTCCATCTTCTTGTCACAGTACAGTGGTTTTTGCCAAGAATAATTTTTCAAAATTCAAGAGGCAATAATTTCTAGCTCTCTTTTCATTTAATCAGAATTGTAAATGTAGTAATGGACCAGTAAGTATTATATTTATTTTCCCTTAGGAATATATCAAATGTACTATGGAGGACAAGAAAGAAAGAAAAGAGAATTAAAGAAAAAAAACCAACAGATAATCTCTATGGGGGAAACAAATTTATCAGTGTTGGTCAGTCATGCTGCCCAGCAGAGATGGTGAAAGGTTTCCAGAGACGGGATTGAAAAGGAGGTATTAGCTTTTACAGTTTAGTGAATTAATCAAGCTAATGGTCAAGCCTTTAAGAGTAAAATGATCAGAGTCCTCTTCTAGGTCTAGAATGGAAAAGGCAATCAATTTATAGTCCAAATAGCCAATTTTTATCATTATTTGTGTTCTAGTGTCTTTCTGTCTTCCTTAATAAGCATGGATCAGCATAATCAATATTTCCATCCTCTATGAATGATGCCTATTCAGAAACATGATGTAATGATTTTAAAATATAATTTTTGACAATTATAGCTGTAAGCTGTATATATTTTCCTTTTTTTTTTTTCATTGAATTCATTTAGTGTGGTATTTTGGAAGACCTAAAGGGCAGGGACTATCTCAGGGCATCACTCAATTACCAACAATAACTCTGAGATAGAAAATTCTGAAACTCTGGAAAAGGGATGTAGGCTATTTATTAAATACTCTTAACTGAACAGAAGATCTCTAGTCAGAATTTAACAGATTTTCAGTTATTTAAAGTGTATTCTTTTATATAACTTTGATGCTGTTGTAAGCTTCTCTCTCAGAAAAACCCCTTCAGCTTAGTACAGAATAAGCTTTTTTTTTTTTTAGAATTTTTTTCCTTTTTTTCTTCTTTCAGTAGCTGCTTGTACAGTTGTAGAATCCCTTGATGAATTAACTGAATGATTTTCCTCAAGTGGTTCATTTGCTGCTGACACAGCAACCTCAGGGAACCTCCATTTAGGAACAGGTTGGCTATGGAAGACAAAAATACACATTCACAGCAGCCTTGACTGGATATTCAAGATTGTGACCTAACTTCATGCTTCAATAATTACCATTTCCAATCTCTTCCCAATTACATCAGGTCAGATAGGAATCATATGGATTTTATTTTCCATCTGACAAATAATTACTAAATAGGGCATCCCATTCCACTTGTGTCATCCTTGTTAACAAAGATTAGGCAGGTTATTTTCTTTACTATCCACAGACTTTTTTTTTAAAGCTGATTTTGAGGAAAAATACTGCGTAGATCCTTCAAAATAAATTATGTCATTGACTGAATGCCACACTGTTCTGTGAATGAAACACTTAGTTGCCTTCATGTATAAATGAAAAAATTAACCTCTTTTCAGGTAGAGAGATTGGGAATGTATGCTTTTAAAATAGTAACAATTTTTTTGGATGCAAGAGAAATTAACTTTCTCAGCTCTTGCACCTGCAAAAAATTTGCTGGTGTGACCATCTCTGCTGGTTACCCTGAGTGGATAATGGTAGCTGAATTAGCACAATTTCTTTCATAACTCGAACTGCACAATCCTGATTCACCGAGCCAGCTAGATGTTGCATGTTATGGTGGGAATTGAATGGAAAGTGTTCTTTAATGTCAAACAACAGAGTCCTCCTGTGAGAGGCTGAGCAGCTGAGCATTGCTGGCTAGAGACTTGCAACACTCATATTAAAATGGGGTTGAAAATGAAGCATTTCTGAAATGAAATAATGCAAGGAACATAAAAGATGGTGGAGCCTTTACTGATTTTCATTCTCATTTAAAATACAGAGAAGCCACTAGACCTATATTGATGACTAGAAGGGGGTGAAAGAAAGCACAGAGATTTCAAATAAATATCTCAATTAATTTTTTTTTGAGACATTAATTACTAGTCTAAGATGAAGCAGCTGTCACAGACCAGTGTTCTGTTGCAGCACTGAAAAACTTGAAAACACCAGGGAACAGGCTCCTCCAGCATGCAAACATAACCTCAGCTGTGTACTGAAAGCTGCCCAAGAACAGACTGTGCAGACCATTCCTCACCTCGGGATCTCCTGGAAATGGAAGAATTTCATTGAGTTGCTGGGCTGTTGCTAAGCTCCACTCACACCTCCACAACACAGCTCTGTAAGCACCAGCTTCCAGTCAAGCATTTGCTCCTTTCTTCATCCTTAGACACCATGAGACAAAGATATGCACATGCATGTTCCTATCACTGATACTTCTGTGGGGCACTTTAAGGGCCATACAAACACTTGGTGAGATTCAATGAAAAAAAAAAAAATCTTTCTTTTGCCAGGTAAAATTACCACAGTTTAAACTATTGTTTCCCACCACTTGGAGGTAAGTTTCTCACTGCTTTAAGACCAGAAACATTTGGTGTGTTACTGGAGTGGTGCACTGGAAGTTCAGTATGGTCCAAGGTGTTTATCCACAAAGTTTGCCTTTAGTGACTTCCTTTTTAGCTAACATTGTAGAAATCAGAATGTGCATTTTTTTATAAAAATAAGAGCTTTTTCTCAAGAAGGACTGTATTTAACATTCTACTGCCATTGAAATGCCTTCACTATTTACAAGGCAGTCATGCAAAGATTTATTCTTTAATGAGACTTCTTTTCACTTCATGAATGTAGCAATAAACTGTATTTGTTATTTTGTCTTGAGTCAAAGATTCTCAGCAATTCCCAGCTACATACAAGACACTGACTTCATACATTACTGAAATACAGTCTCTTCTAAATCAAAATTGCTCAGGAGGTTAGAGCCTTTTAAAAGGGCATTATACATGCTAAAACAAACTAAAAACCACGTATGGGATTGGAACTGCACAGATCAATATCCTCCTGAAACGCAGTATATTTCATAAAATATTAAGGCATTTGAAAAATGTAATAAGAACACAATTGGAATAAAATACTCATACTTTATCCAGAAGTTGAATTTTTTTTGTTTTGTTTGGATATGGAATGCATATATATATATATATATATATAGTTAATCTTGTAATTTCCATTTAGATTTTATTTGACTTATTTTCTTCTCAGCACAAATAAAGAGCTGTGTTTACCAGGAGTTAAACAACTGTCAGGACTGAATAATCAGGCTGTATTTATTTCCTGTTCTACTCTAAATATCATTCTTCCACTGCTTTGAGCCAAGTGGCAGGTACTAATGGAGAAAATTCTGTAACATTTGTCAGGATGATTTATAACACCTATTGAGTAAGTTTGAACTTCTTCCACAGAGGAGATACGCTGAGGGGTTGGAATCTGTGAGTTTCATAGATTGCCTTCAGCTGACAGTGAACCTCTGTTTCAGCTACCAAAGTGCTAGATGTCTTTCAAGGAAGTGTTGCATACAGCTTCAAATTATTCAGTATTGAGATATACAGTTGTCCTAAAACAAGCTTGTTAGTCTGTTCTTGGGCAGCTTTCAGTACACAGCTGAGGTTATGTTTGCATGCTGGAGGAGCCTGTTCCCTGGTGTTTTCAAGTTTTTCAGTGCTGCAACAGGACACTGGTCTGTGACAGCTGCTTCATCTTAGACTAGTAATTAATGTCTCAAAAAAAAAATTAACTGGGATACTTATTTGAAATCTCTGTGCTTTCTTTCACCCCCTTCTAGTCATCATTATAGGTCTAGTGGCTTCTCATGGAGCCACAGATAATTAAGCTCATAAGAAGGCAGCACTTCTCATTTATCTGTGCTTTCCAAATTTGCATCAGCTCAGAACCTTTTATATGGGATACTGACAGTCATTGCTCCAGACCAATTTTTCATAATTTTAGAAGATAATCTACACTTCATATTTCCACTTTTAAGGAGTCTGCTGTCAGAATTCCATAAATAAACACTGTTGTGTTCTTTCTCTGATTTGTTTTGTTTTGGTTTTTTCCTAAGCCAACTGCATATAGTTTTAGAAAGAACATGTATGGAAATGACTATGTT
This sequence comes from Florisuga fusca, assembly GCA_038090715.1. Taxonomy (NCBI): domain Eukaryota; kingdom Metazoa; phylum Chordata; class Aves; order Apodiformes; family Trochilidae; genus Florisuga; species Florisuga fusca. The sequence continues at coordinate 9,437,823 of JAAWXA010000031.1, forward strand.
TACACAGTTTAAAAAAACCTCTTTTTTGGGCTTTGTTGCAGCTGGTATTGAAGTCTCTTTCCCAGAAGAACACCACAGGCAGGATGCAGTTTTAGAAGGTTGGTTGAAGCTAAGGTATTCCTCTGCTTGGATGTGTAAGCAACAGGTCAGTAACTCCATCAGGACAAAATCCAGAACAAGCACAGGCTTAAAATAGAAAGCATGGGTATTCTCATGTGAGTTGCAGATACTCTGTGCTGAACATCTGGTCCTAAGCTGCAATATTTTGTACCTTGTAGAACCAGGCATCATTAAGTTTCCCATTTCATAAGTCAAATCTCAGGAAATATTACATCATGTAAAGCAAACACCTTTCTTCTGGGACTTAGTTAAAAAAGGCAGTCTGTACTGAAGTGGTTTTCTCACTGCTATCCTCAGTGCTGGTTTTGCTCTATACTGTAGCAATTGCCTTTATACATACAGTAATTCATATGCGAGAAACTTGCTGAAGTAATTTGAACTTTGTGATGCATAAAAGTGCACGTTCAGGTTCAGCAGGAATGGACCATTCTGCTTGTGATCTAAACTATTATTTCTAATCTACTAATAATTTCAGTTAACTCAGTTTCACACAACCAAAGAACCCTTCTTTGGGGGGAATGAGGAAAAATGTAACCACAGAAGCTAATTCCAGCCTCCTTTGCCATTTGTCTCATTGATACACTGCTTCTGTTTCTTACTTATCACCTTCCCAGAAACCTCTTTATATGCTTATCTTTAAATGTTTTATTGCAGATTTAGAATACAGAATACTGGTCATGCTATTTAAAATGTTCTTATCTTTGCAGTTTTTTGTGCAAATGAGAAGCACCAGTGAAGACTACAATTTCTCTCTGCTACAAAATAAATACTTTACAATTTGTTTTAAATGAGGAAGTGTCAAAATTCAAAACAGCAACATAAACAATATTGTCCAACTAAGAACTGGACGCTCAGCCCATATTTTTAGCAGAAACTTAACACAAGTACCACCATTCCAGAAAATGCATCACGTTGTCTGGATTTCATGGAGACTGCATTATTCCAAGGAAGAGAAATTAAAAACAAAATCAAATACTATAAACCAAAAGGAAGAATATGGGGTGTAAAATGTAAACCACTAAAAATAAGGTAATAAAATTTTTAAAAATAGCTTTTATTAAAATTATTTCATTTTTAGCTGTTACTTATAGCATGAATAATGATAACATGGGAAAGAAAATTTGGTTAGACAGGAGTGAAGACATTTGGGCTCAGGAAGAAAAGAGGGGGGAGTGTGGGGGAGAAGGTATTAAGATCTGACCATGTTTTCTCTTTCTTCTGGTAGATTAAATTAGGTTTTTTCCTTCCCAAGTTGAATCTGCCTGTTTTTTGCCTGTTACTGTAACTGAGGAACACAAACCTCCTTGTCCTTGCCTTGATTAATGATCCTGAAGGTGGATTGTCTCCTCCCAGTCCCACAGTGGGGCAGGGAGGGAGTGAGCAGAGACTTGATTGGTATCAACTGGGCCTAAACTGGGACAAAAGCTCTGTCCACTGATGGTGACATGGTATTCTGTAATACCAGGAGCACAGAACTACAATCTTTCAAATCTTATTGAGCACAAAAGGTGCATCAACCAGGTTTATGTTTAGAATAGGTGTAGGAAAATGAAATTTAATGGCTTCTATTGTGGTAATATGAGCCCAGCAAGAAGTCTGTTGATCATTTCTTATACCTGCCTACCAAAGGCTCATCAATTTAAGTAATTGTATCATTATTATAATTGTAAAAAGTTATTTAAGTAAACAAGTATCAATTTAAGTAAAAATACAACTATAAACTAATGTAAATCCCCAAATCAACAATGCAAAATAAGCTTGATTAACTTAAGTCAGCCATCAAAAGTGATATATCTACAGTGGTATGTGAACTACCAGGATTTTAAAATATTTAATTTAAATTAATATAGTTTTTTAACAAAGTCTAGGTCCCCTGGAAGTCACACAGTATGGTTTGCCTAAGCCTGTTCAGCTAAGCTTAATTTTCCTGAATCTATAAACATCTTCATAAAACATGGGAGCCCTTTTGAAGTCACTGAGGTACTTAAGTTCAGTATATTACATATCTTAAAAGTCTTTCAAGAAGCCAAGTAGTTGGAACTTCTAATTTAATTGGAGTCAACTCACATTAAAGATGATTGCCAGTAATACTGCCAGTAACCATAATCATAAACAAAGCATCAAATATTATAAAATATATCCCAGCTTTTCATGATTTTATGTATTTACAGGCCACATTACAGATATTACAGATATTCTGACTCATTTCTCTGAACATTTTATTTAAAAATAGCCAATTTTTTTTCCGCTGTACAGTCCTCAGCATGATTATCAGCATGCAGCCTGTGTGGGAAAGAAAATCCATCCTTCAAAAAATTCTTATGACTTTATCCATTTGACAAGTGAGAGAGACAAGAACTAGGCAAACTCTCCAGATGAGAGTTTTATCTGACCTTTGGAATCTTATATGCTATCGTCTTGTCACTAAAAGACCTAAGAGACACATATAATTCTTCTGATGTGCAGAGACCTTCAGTTTACATCAGTTACAATTGCATACAAAGACCATATTTTTAAAATATGATTCCCAATAACCTTTGCTTTTTGGTTTTTTTCCCCTCACACTTACCTGGTTTCATCAATATAAACTGCTTCCAGTACAGATGCTGCATATTCAATATTCTTCTTTAAATCCACCACATTAATGTCACCCTTCTCCAGCTGCTTTACCAAGCATCTTAATCTGAAAAAAAAAAAAATAAAAAAAATCAATATGCTGATTTTCTGTTTGAAATATTGGAGCCTACACAATAGACACAGTAGAGGCAAGAGACTATGACTTTTAAGACCCATTAAGAAAAAACATATATATTCCAGTAAGCCAGAGAGGACTCAGTAACTACTACCAGAGTGACATTATCATTATGCCCGAGTGTCTAAGTTTTCTAAATAATAAATAAAACCTTGCAAGTTGTCATACTATAGTTTTCTGTGCTTAGAAGGTTGATTATAATTTTTATTATAATCCCCACTGTATACCAATTTTGCTTTATTTAAATGTTTTTAATTTTTATTTGGGCCTCCAGTATGTTTTTGCTGCAGAATTTGTATTTCTTAGCATGAGCTAACGTGGAGTTCCACTTCATTGTTCCTGTGTTTAGAGAAAATTCATCATCATACTAGACAAAAGGTGTTGCCTATGGCATTAAAAAAATCCAAGTATTTTTCTAAGTGTGCTTTTTACTTATAGTTTTGAGAACATTCTTTTGTATTACAAACACAGAAACAACCAAATGGGATTTTGTAATTCATCAACCTGTGCCTCTGTAGCAATATACTCACACAGATAAACTACTTGAATGCCAGATTTTTCCTAAACTCTTCGATGACAACACTGCTCAGCTTAACCATACAGAGTAGTCATAGCACTGGAGGGAAATGGAAACTTTATCAGTGACTGTGTAGAGCTGTGACCTGGGGGAGCACAGCTATTTTTCATCTTTTTTGTTCTATACCGCTGAGATGAAATAATCTACAGTTGATGCCATGTAAGATAAAGGTTGTTTTTTAATAAAGATAAATCATTGTTTTAACATACATTTCATGTTACCTTTTTTATGTGTATGAAATATGAAAGCATTTAATTAAGGTATTTAATTAAATATACGATTGAAACTAAATCATCACTAAGCTGACCTTACTGCCAGAAAAAATGTCTTATTTATCATGTGGAAGAGCATGTATAATATATACATTATGTTATATTAAAATATATTACCTATATGTCATTTTATTAGGCTGATAAAATATTATATTTGACCTAATTAAAATGTATTAATTTTTTAAATGTAGTGATATTAAAACCAAATCTCTCATAAACTTGGAAAGTACTGTTCCACCATAAAACCACTTTCATAATTTTTCTTTATATTTATATAGCATAAATATATTTATGTCCAAGCTTGCATGGATAATTTTAGCAAATGGAATTTTAAGATCAGCCTCCTTAGAAGTCCAAAGTCTTAATTCAATTAAAATTAGCATTGAGCACAACACAACACAAATAAGGCTCTTAGCAACCATATTCAGTTGTTATTTTACAGAGCGCATCAATGTCACATGTAAACATTATTTTCTCAAGAGAAGTGAAGTAGGTGGATGAAATAAGAGTGCAACTACTACACAAATAATCTTACACAGGGGGAGCAGAGGTACCTGTAGACCCAAGAGCTAATTCACAGACACTCCCCTTGCAGTAGCAACACACACACTGTAAGTCCCAAAATGGCCAGGGGAGTCTGGCAGCATCATAGGGTGATGATAAAACTTGCATTGACCCCTCGGTGCCTGACTGAGCAATGGCTCTGGATCTCACTTGCTGAAGTGGAAGCATAAATTAATTTAAAAATGCAACTCTTCACAGCACGGGCTCAGGCACAGTAGAACAATGTTAGCTCAAAATGGTTTCAAATGCTGTGGCTTGCAGTGGTTCTATATTTTTTCAGGGCATAAACCAGATGACAGATATGTGAAATCATTTACACACTTGCAGGAGGAAAGGAGTCTTTGGGGGAGCCTTTAAACCCCAATGAATTTCCAATATCTTGCTGCATAGGTGGTAGTCAACTGATGTAACTTGCCCAGTACTTATAATTCATATTCTAGGAGAGGGGACACAATAGCAGACTGGTCAATTTGGAAAAGCTGCTCAGGCAAAGTTAAAGTGATTCTAAGATGTTACAGATTTACAAATTAGCAAAATCTGTATGATTAAACCTTGACATCTCATGCATCCACACTTTGTGAAGGTGCCTTCAAGAATGTTTGCTGACCCAGAGCAGATAAACTAAAAGTTAATTTCAGTTGGAAGTGACCTCCACCTGAACCAGGCTCTTGCCCAAAGCAGAGACAACTTCAAAGTTAAGTCTAAATTCAAAATTAGACCAAATTTCTCAGTTGTTTCCACTTGAACTTTGAACGCACAGTGATTTTACAAACTTTCTGAGCAACAAGATTCAATGTTTAACCAGCCAAAGACAAATAAAAATTGTAAAAAGAAGAAGAAAAAGTAACAAAAAAGAATTATTACTTCAGCTGCACTGGGCAGGATTTTTTTTTTTTTTTTTTTTTTTAATTCTTTTCATTAAGTATGATAAATCAAAAACAGCCATGAGAAATGCCAATAAAAACCCTGAAATGCTACTTAAAGATGGAGCTAATTTTATTACTCTGCCTGTGAGCTGTTCTGTTAAGAAATAATAGTCATCAACAAGAAAAAAACTGAGTGGCTATTTTGCGAAACCAAAAAATGGACTGTTTCAACTGGTTTAAGGTGTTAAGAAAATGGTATGCAGAGTTAACATGACATAACGTGAAAGAGAGAGATTTCTAGAGAAAAAGAAACAGATTTTTTTGCTCGAAGAACTGAACACTGCAGCTCCAGTTTGTAAGGGAGAGGCATCTGCAATTAATAAGGAGTGTGGGTGGAGAACCATCTTCTGTCACATTGGGTAAACAACATTAACAGCACTGAGGTATTAAAAGCTTTTACAGACAACCCAAATGTGCTCTGCTCCTACCTGTCTCAAGCAGTGCCAGCTCTGAGGTTACTGGGACCAGTCACTCGGTCCTCATCTCCCCAGGCACCTGGTACCTATGGCCAACTGTGGGCAATAAACTTTAGGACACACCCAAAATCAAACCAGGAAAAAATGAGCATTTTCCCTAGGAGTTAAAGTAGCATATTCATGATTAACAGTATCAAAATCATTACTCAATTGTTCCCTCCTCCCTCATTAAAATTCTGCCATGTTTACATTAAAGTTCTGATAAATCTTCTTTTAGGGGTTGTACCAAATTAACTGAGGATAGATTTGAGGGTTTTGAGAAGGCTTCTTATCACAGTTTCAGAAACTATATGGAAGAAACAAAAAAAAAAAAAAAAAAAAAAAAAGAAAGGAACAGAAAAAGGAAGATAGAAAATCAGTGAAAAAATAAGACTTTTTGCAATGTCATAATGAGGAAATTTTTTCTTCTAGGGACTCAAGCAAAGTTCTACAAGAGAAATACATTTGAGATACTGAATAATTGCCCCAAGCAGGCATTTAAAAGATTACAAAGAAAGGTGCTGGGGTTGAATTACTTAAGAAGGGAGACAGATGAATTGGGCAATCTGAATTTCAGATTTTGAACACACCCTCTTCCTTTTCCAAGGGAAAATAAATTATCTGTGACTACTGAGAATAAATGAGAGTTAAAGTTTCAGTTTAACAGTTTTCAAGAACCAGAAGGGGAGAATTAAGCCTGAAGTTAACTTTTGAGCCCGAGAAAAAGACCCTGTGTTTTCTTTACCAAAGATTGCCTCTGTCTGCCATCTGAGTCTCCCCACCATTGAACACTGAAAAAAGGAAAAGAAAAAAAACCAACACAAAAACAACCAGACAAACAAAAAACCCAAAACCAAACCAAACCCAAAAAAACAGCTTTACACATCTGGGCTACGCTTAAAACTGTTTTGGAAACTTTGTACAGAAAAAGATTACTTTTGCCAGAGATTCTATTAAAGAAGAAGTGTAATAAATTGTAAAAAGTAAACTATAAACTAACCCTTCTTCCTAATGTATTTTGAAATTAAGGTAATTCACTGTTAAAAATGGGCAGTGAACACATAGGTAATTCTTTGAAAATAATAAACACATGCTAATTACAGAGGAATAGCTATTTGTATTAACATTCAATAATCACAATGCACTCCAACTACAAGGTGTAAATAGCAGGAACAAGCTGAGAAAAGCCTCACCATGCATCAATTTATTAATGCCTTGAAAAGATCATGAGTAAATACTGACATGTTAAAAAGTTCAAGGACAGACAGAATTAATATTTTCTGTAAAAAATTGTTTCATGTTTTGTTTGGACCATTTAATACTAAATAAGAAACTAAGTGGGTAGTTGTAATCTTTATCACACAAGGACCCTTCAAACAAAAAAAAAACCCACACTAAAAATGGGCTTATTCATAACGTGAAATCAAAAGTAAAGTGGAGCATAGTACCTGAATCTCAAGTGAGTAGCTATGTAAAACAACTCGGATTCTGGGATTAGGCTATTTCAAATAGATGAGCTAAAATTTCCATTGTTAAAGAATGGGAATTGCTGAATATTGGCCAGTTTTCAGACTCATTTGAGATTTAGGTAAATATTTTAATTATGAGAAATCCAAAACAGAAATAGCATCATTTGAAAAGTCACAATAAATAAAACACATCACTACTTCACTTAAATTCTAAAATTCCCTACAAAACCAGACCAAATTCCAATTATCTTATGTGATTTGATATGATTTGATTTTTACATTTTATTATTAATAAAATCTATGTATAAAATAATTTTTTAACTAACTATACAATTCCTACTGACAGTTACTTTAAAATAGAGTAGACGAGAAATAAAAATCAGATCGTTATAATAAAAATCAACCATGCACAAAGTCTGTGTTCTTACTTTTTCAAGTAAAAAAATTGCAATATACGGTCTACTACAAACTTTTTATTATGACCAAGGAGATAATTTCTATTTTGTGTTTTCTGCAAGATGGAAAAAAATACTGAGTGTGAATAAGGAAAAATCCCAGATAATGTATTTGTAATAGATGGCTATAAAAGACTAGACCTGATTATACAAATGGATGAGAGATTCTGGGGAAATATCCAGAATATGGTAATAAAGAGTCAGGAGCAATCCCTTTGGAAAGCTCCTCCTGTTGCCCTGCTCTTGCCTGGAGTTACAAAGTGGTCAACTAACAGGGCTTCTGAAAGGCTCACTTTACTTCAAGGTTTTTTAGATTACAGTAGGAAAACACATGTGGATACAGGGACACTTTTCCAGTCTAGGCAAGGCCAGAACAACAATGGAGAGCAAAGATTGGAGCTGTTGACTCAGACCCTGATGTGCATTTCAATTCCCTAACATACTGAAAAATGCAGTTTCAAATGCAGTCTGATTAGAGATACTGCCTCTCAATAAATTCTGATAATGAGAAATGCAAGAAAGATGTATCACATTTCCAGTGCTGCAAGTGAGTTTTATGAAATTACTTCTCAGTCACTGCTGTGTCTCAGCATATGCAGAGAAAGCCTTTTGGTTGCTAAGGGTTTCAAGAATCACATTCATTTCATGATTATTTTAAGCATATGAGTGGTACACACTGATCTGTAGTTATGATTTAGTCATTAGAAAATAAATATTGAATACACTGTTAATTCAGCCAACATTTTGATACACCAAAACTTCAATCCCATATTGAAGAAGTAAAACAGAAGTTATGCAGCAATATAATAAATACCCCAAATTACAGTCTCTTCATGATAAAAATGCATTTTCACGGTGATAGAATTGCCTTGGCTGTTTAAATATTTGTCATGTTTATGCTATAAGAAATGGTTTTACTTCAGGCAGGCATTCTCCATCAGGCTTCAACTCATTTTACCTTCCTCATCTTATAAATTTATTAAGCATTATAATACTGTAAAATATTATCCTTTGAATCTCATTTAGTAAAAGATTCAAGTGTGTTTTAAGGCTTAATCAAAATTTAATCAAAATTCCTAAGGTTTCTTTAGCACCTTTCTGAGATCATATAGACAGCCATGAAGTCTTACACTGTTTTCACCAGAAACCATGAACTGATCAAAGCTCTCTAAAGCAGTTTTCAATTTGTGCATATTTGCCAAGAAACAAAAGGCAAGTGTAAGAGAAGTCTTAGTGTCTTCACCTTAATAACACTAAGGGTCTAATTCTTTTATCTCTGATGCTTTCACCATCACCTCCATCATCATCACCTGCCTCTCCAGAGCCACCCAAAAGGAGGAAGCTCATCAGGGATCCTGTTGCTGCTGCTCTTCCCTGATCTCTCTCTTGCCTCCTTTCATTACTCAACCTTTCCTGAAGTACAGTCAACGTATGTTATCTCAGATGTGCATTTCTCTTACCTTCCTTTGTGCACAAGAAAGAACAATGAAACCTATTCCAGACAAGCTTGAAGTTTTCTTCAAACTTTTATCTCACTTCTGCTAGTGAACCATCACCAGTGCTAATTTCTGTTCAACTGCTTTACAGATTGGAGCTTAATGAAAAAACCCTCAAAATTTAAATTATTCACTATGTACTTCCATTCCAGTGTTTTATCTGTCTCCTGTTGGATCTAACAAGTAAACATAAAAGTGTGCTAGTTAAAGCTATTTCATCTTGAAGTTGACAAATCATAGAGACATAGAATCACAGAATCTGCTGAGTTGGAAGGGACCTATCAGGATCATCAAGTCCAACCCCCATCCCTGTGTAGGGCGCCCCAAGAATCACACCATGTGCCTGAGAGTGTCATCCAAACCCTTCCTGAACTCAGGCAGGCTTGGTGCCAGAGCTACTTCCCTGGGGAGCCTGTTCCACTTCTCGACCACCCTCTGGGTGAAAAACCTTTTCCTGATCTCTAACCTAAAACTCCCCTGATTCAGCACATCTCTCTACCATTCCCTCGGGTCCTGTCACTGGTTGCCAGAGAGCAGAGGTCAGCACCTGCTCCTCCTCCTTCCCTAGTGAGGAAGCAGTAAGCTGAGATGAGGTCTCCCCTCAGCCTCCTCCAGGCTGAACAGACCAACAACCTTTAGCTGTTCCTCATATGGCTTTCCCTCTTAACCCTTCACCAGCCTTGTAGCCCTCCTCTGGACACTCTCTAGTAGCTCCATATCCTTCTCTTTACTGTGGCACCCAAAACTGCACACAGCACTTGAGATGGGGCTGCACCAATGGAGAGTAAAGAGGGACAATCACCTCCCTCAGCCAGCTGGCAATGCCCTGCTTGATGCACCCCAGGACTCTGTTGGCCCTCCTGGCTGCCAGGGCACACTGCTGGCTCATGCTCAACTTGCCATGGACCAGAATCCGCAGATCTCTTTCAGCAGGGCTGCTCTCCAGCCTCTCACTCCCCAGGGTGCATGAATATCCAGGGTTACCGTGTCCCCGGTGCTTGAACATTTTGTATGCCTCAAAAGTTTCCATGATAATCCAGATAAATTCACTGTCAACAAACAAATTGGGAAATCAAATGTAAATTCATCACCTGCCAACACCCATGCTTGAAGATGATGGAAAACTTTCAGCACATCTTTACTTGCATTTGCTGGAAATAAAGTGATAAACACACAGAAAGGGTACACAGCCCTTTTTCCCCATATCCGTTAAAAAAAAATGTGATAGGAGCAGCTGCTAAAAGGCAGAAGTTAAAACACTAAATCTTCATGAGGGTCCCCTCCATTATTTAAAAAAAAAAAAATAAAAAATTATCCATGGTAGAAGAAATACATTTCTACATAGATCACCACATACTCACATTTGAGTGGTGGCTCTGCATTCCAGCAAGAAACTTGTATCCAAACCTCCGTGCCACATGAAATTTTCAGAGGAGTGAGGGTCTGGCACATCTCACTGTCTGCCTTTCAGAAGAGTGCTCCCAGCCCTACATCACAGCTCACAATCACCACAATGTACCTCCCATATGTGTAAGAAAGATCATGACCTACTTGTGCACCAGGGATGTTTGCAGAGATGTAGGAGATCCTTATTGTTCTAAAAGACTTCCTGCAAAAGGCATTTCTCCAGATGATAGTATTATGCTACAGTTCCTCTCCTCTTCACTTGATCCAGATCATTTTAATATGACTGCAATACACTAAATATCTGATCTTTTAACAAAGCCCAGCAAACAGAATCTCTCTTGCCAGCAACTACCTAAATTTAATGATCTGAAAATCACAGAATCATAGAATCATAGCAAGATTTGGGTTGGAAAGGACCTTAAAGATCATCTAGTTCCAACCCCCTGCAGGGACAGTTTCCACCAGACCAGGTTGCTCACAGTCCCATCCAGCCTGGCCTTGAACACTTCCAGGGATGAGGCATCCACAGTTTCCCTTGGCAATCTGTGCCAGAGTCTCACCACCTTGACACTAAAGAATTTCTTCCTAATGTCTAATCTAAATCTCTCCTCTTTCAGCTTAAAACAACAAACCTTCAGCCTGTTGGTACACGCTCTTGTAAAAAGTCCCTCCCCAGTTTTTCTGTAGGCACCTTCAGGTTCTGAAAGACTGCTATAACTGTTTCCCCAGAGTCTTCTCTTCTGTAGGATGACAAATCCCAAATTTCTCAGCCTGTCTTCAGAGGAGAGGTGCTCCAGCTCTCTAATGATCTTTGTGGGTGTCCTCTGGACTTGCTCCAACATGTCTATTGTCTTCTCCCTCATGTGTTCCCTCTGCTGTCTGGTATAGCTTGCTTTAGCTACTCCCAAAACTCATGGATGAGACAGTACCTTCCTGTGCAGTGGTATCTTACCAGCTTACCAATTATAACAGAATGATAAGGGTTTCAAAATGGATCTCTCATTGCTCTTTCTTTTATCCTTTCTCTCCTTTCATTCACCCTGAAGTCATTGGCATATCCGTCCTTAATCAACATGCTGAATATCTCCTTCATTACTTGGGACCAGAAAAGCAGTGTTGAAGTATGTTGACACTTATCTTTTGAAAACAGCATACAAAGAGGTAGGAAGCCCTTCTAGAAACATTAAAAACAAGTTATCATATAAAAAGTGAACTGGTGTTCTTTTATTTAAGACTGCATTAACCAGAACTAATAATTTTCTACTGAAAACCTTTTCTAGATTATTACTAAGTAAATATGTTGGTGTCTTTTGAAAGCCTTTTTTGTGCAATTTCTGCAGTTGTTGAAGACAGAAGATTGGTAACCATTCAGGACTAAAAACAACCCATTGCCCAATGATCAAAAAATCTTAATTTATGACAGTTAGAACAAATATCCTTACCTCCCCTTAGTAAAGTCACATATGAGCAAACTCAGGAAATTTTTGTTCACTAACGTTAAAATAATGACAATTTGTTCTGTGATTTCTTTGTAATTAAACTACGTTATATATTACACATTTTGTATATAATTCACATTTGCATTTCCCTAATTCAGGAATTAGAAACAGGACAGAATTTCCTTGCTGCATAAAACAGGTCAACATATATAGATGTAACCAAACCTTTAGTGCTAACACTTCTGGTAGCTTTTAAATTTGTTTCATTAATAGTTCTTTGAGACATCAAGCTATAGAATCTGGGTCCTGGTAAGTAATCTGGGCCCTGAATGATTTTATAATTATTTCTGATCTGTTGATTTCCATGGGCAGAACATGAAATTTTGTTGCCTAGTGTGCCATCCTCCATTTAATTTCTCTCAACATACCTACAACTTATCATCACTGAATTATTATATTAAATCAACTGCAGGACCTATATAAAAATATATTACAGAAGAAACGTTTTTTGAAATGGTGGTCCCTCCTATGCAGTTTAAGGACACAGCCAGTTGTGGTGCTGCAGCTATCTCTGTGCCTCATTCCATTCTCTTTTTTCCACATATCTTTGCCACTCCATACCTGACAGCAGAAGAGCATGTGTAACATAATGTCTTCATCCTGATACTGCCAGAACAATCTGATTCAACTTTAAGATGTTTTATAATAGAGGATTTCTACTGAACTCATCCCACAGAACACAATTAGTGGTTGTGTATGTGTGTATGTGTTGTTATACTATCAGATGAATCAGGGTAACTGGTTCAGCTGGCCTAATAGCTCATCATTGCATTCCGTGGAGTAACCAAGACAATCCTCAGTCCTCAATCCAGTCTCTAACTTGTCATTAAAAGTACTACTTCCCTACTTCCCTACCTTAACTAAACGATTGCAGTAACAGAATAAAAAGGTATACTTTTAATACATAATCACACTTTCCAGATGGGATGACAGAACCAACATATCTGAACAGTGTACACATCACAGATCTCTGTTGTGCTAGAACTGTGAAATGTAAAAAACACAAATATTTGCATTATGAACTCTCACAGACTGTTGAATATAATATTAAACCATAAGCTGCCCAAAATGTCACCACCTTAATTCAGCTATCTTTATTACTGAAAAATTAACAGCTTCAACAAATCTATTGTCACTACAAGAACTTTTCATTCAAAGACAGAGCAAGACATAAATGCTATAGCACAACAGCTGTAGTAATTACAGTGCAATTTTGCTGTAAAATCATTACCATCTCAATGGTTCTGAAGAAAGGATATAGTACAGGTAATGTATATGACAATGTAAAAATACAAACATGGTTTTATTCTAAATTGAAATTCTGCAATTAAAATGAAGAATAAAAAAATTTAGGAGATGTGAGACTCTAGCACTTTATGTCATGCACAAATCTAATTTCTGGCATTTGGAATTGTTAAAAATAAATGTTCTGCTGAAGAACTGTCAAATCAAAGTACTTCAAAGTAGGTCTTGGTAATGAGAAGTAGAACATTAGGAAAGCTTAAACACACTTGGGAGCCATATAAATGTGTGAGAGTAAAGAACTACGTGAGTGAACTTTCCATCCATATTCTTTAAGGATGATCATAAATAGGATGAAATGAAACATGACCATTCTTATTTATATGTGTGAGCTTGATGTAGGATTTGTCTACACAAGAAACTAAATTTGAATTAAGGCTTGGTAAGAAATTGAGATTTTACTATCTGTCTTTGAATAGCTCTGTCCTTTAATACTTCAGTGTGGGTACAACTAAACAGAAACAAGTCCCTGCAGCTCCTCAGGAAGAATATTTCCAAAAACTTATTCTTGAATGATAACACATTGAATCCATTATCTAGGATACAGTATGTGCTCTAGGCTATATGCATATTGGTTTTGGTTCTGGAGACAGTGAGAGGAATTGTAAAAGATTCCTAGTCCATGCCTTACATATGGCTGCCATTTTCCTCAGCTTGCCAAATTCTCAGCACCTCAGTACATAGTGTTCAGGCTTTGTAGGTCTGGGAAGGTAAACTGGATTAGAAGCTATTCCTTAGCTGCTGGTGTTTGCTTTGCCTTAATTCATGCAGCCCATAAGAGTTTCCCCTGTATCTTCCATATACAATAAAAATAGACAAAGAGAAAGTGAAAAAAATATGCATAAAGCAACAAGCTGCAGTCTTGCTCTAATCTAGAGGACACTATGATGGAACAGACCACTGCCCTTACCACAGAATTGTCTAGGTTTTTGCTCTACTGCACTCAAAAATTTGTTCTTACACATCCCACAACGTGCTTTAACTCATCTGTTTCAATACCATGTACTAACACCAACTGCTGTTCACATTGTCTTGCCCGATTTGAAAACATGCTGCTAAACCAAACTGATTATCAGCCTGTTAATTAAAATGTGATTAAAATTAATTTTTAAAAACTATATTTTCACAGCTTCCAGTTTGTTGATGTTCCACGTTTGAAACAGAGCATCCCGCAGAAGGTGTAGTCCAGAATCTGTCACCAAAAGTATTATTTTTGCCTTGTTTTGTTTAAATTTAGAAAATTTAGCAAACATAGACTGCACTTCACCTCCAAGTTATATTAATCTTCTGTTGATCAACACATATGTAGCTGACTGTAGTTTGCCAGTTAGTATAAACTTTAAATATTATGAGAAGACTAGATTGAAAATTGAGAACTTAGTCTTCAAGCTGATTGTGACAATGTTGAGAGAATATTCATTAGAAGAATAACATGGAAATTACACTTGCTCATCAAATAAATTTTGCAGCATACACTTTACTTAACATCATAACACAAAGGATAGCTCTCAGCCCCAATGGATTACAGCAGAAATTTTCAGAACATGCTTTGTCCTACAGAAAAGATGCATTTGCTTCTTTGTTTTAGAAAGAATGTTCTTTAATTAATTATCAGTCCATTCTAAGGAGCTAAAACATAGTACAACTGGCCCTGCTAACTAGACCATCAGATTCAGCATCCTTTTCCAAGGCAAATTACATGGACTGTGCTTATAAAGCACCTCTTGTGTTCTTATGGAAAAAAACCAAAACAAAACCCAACAAAAAATAATTCTCAGGCTTTCTGTCCAATACAATGACCAATTTTCTTAGTTGATAAACGATACACTACTCCATCACTTTCTTAAAAAAAGTCCTATACTGATTTCAAAAAGAACCACACAACTAAAAATCAATCTATTTATATTTTATTACTTCTGAAGTTGCCTAGAAATGCTCCATTTATTATCTTCACAAATATTATACCAGAAAGAGCTTTCATCTGCAAAATGACTTTGCTTCTAGGCAAGAAGTGGTTTGTAAGAATATTTCAAAACCATTTCAAAAACATAAAATTCTGTTCTTAACGCCTCCACCTTTCTAGGGCTCAGAAATTAAGGCTCATCTTCAAGGTGATGAAAGTACTACATCCCTAAATGTACTTCTCTAGGGACATGAAATCTACCTGAAGAGTTCATCTCCCTCTGATGGTCATCTAGTGCTAAACATAAGTGCTAAACTGTGTTTCATTTTTCATAGCTCACCTGAATGAATCACTATCCCTCAGGATCTCTGACAAGCTTTGACATTCTTTTAAAATAAGTACCTGGCTAGATTTTCACTTCAAAATAGAAAACTAGTAAATTCTTGATCCAATATTTTAACATAATATTTGTTTATACACTTACTAAAGATTTAGAAAAAGCTTGTGTGTCTAAAAAAACAAAATAGGCAGTGAAACAGTTGTTTAGAGAGTGTAACTATATACTGTGATTTGCCTGTCATTTTTTCAAACAATACACTGCTTTCAAATTCTCCTATTGCAGCATATTTTTAAATTTGAATCCTCTGTTCTAAATCAAATTATTCACTTTAATCTAAACTAACATTACTCAGAGGTGTAAGACAGTAGTTTGCCCACAAAAAATCAGACAGTTTTAGTACACTAGTGATCAAGCTGGGCACTAATCACATTTTTATCTCAATAAGGACAATTGAGAAGTAGTGGAGCAAAGTATACAGGAGTTATATATCATAAAATTAATACAAATGAGAAAGTGCCTCATTCAGTAGTTTTCTATCAACTTACTGCTTTCACCTTCAGATATTTACATAATGTCTCGAGTATGCAGTGCAGAACTTTCTTGAATAAATAATGGTGAAAGAAAAACTAAGGGCAATGCTAATCATCAGTTCCATGCTGGGTAACGTGGCTTTGACTGAGATCATGGGATAAAAGGTATCTAACATTTTATTTCTGTTATATACTGAGAATAGCCATGTTAGAGTACAGTTTCACTCTGGAAAGCTAATGTGAAAATGGCAGTGAATCAGATGGATGTATCACCTTTTTGGGTGGCCACGTCTTGTTCCTGGGTCAGCAAATGACAGAAACTACTAAAGATTGTCTGTGTGCTTATATGGCTTAAAAGCCAGAGGCAGGGCCCTGGCTGTCTGCTATGCAATAGTCAGTAATGCTATATTTGACCACACTAGGAAGTGAGTCTTCTAAGATATTTTATATCTACCTCAGCTCATTATTTCTGTTGGTTTGGGGGTTTAATTAATGCCATATTTGATGGTTATTGTTGACCAGAAAATCAATAGTAAGGAACATTTAAGGAACTTAGATTCTAAGTGATTATTAAGTTGATTTGGGGTTCAAGGATGTAATCCCAAAAGATGAGTGAGAGATTTCAGTGTTAATGGTGACCAGACATTTCCATTTCATGCAATGATATACAGACAAAGAAAGAGAAAAACAAACAAACAAACAAACAAAAAAACACAACAAAAAACCCAACCAGATTTCTTATCATAGCAAAGATACACCTCAAAAAAATTAGGGAAAAGCAAAAGGATTACCAAACACTACACTGGAAGGTAAATACATAGCTGGAAACTTTGCTCCAGCTTATTATAAACTTCATATTGCTACAATTGTTAGAGGTATAAGTAAATACAGACTGAAGTGGAAAAGGTGCTCTCACTATGAGGCTGGGGGATCATAACAAGCAATTAAGAAATCCTAATCAAACGTTTTACAATTTAAGGCAAATACAATGATTGCCAAAAAATGAGTGGGCTTCCTTTTAAGAAAATCGTTGCAATGCCTGATTGATTCACTAGCAATGCAAGAAAGTCAGATTAAAGCCTTTCTCACCATAGTCAGCCAAGGAATATGAATGAAATGTGAACGAGCCAGAGTTGAGATACTGACATTTAATACAGTAACCAAACTGGCATAAATGTTTATGTATTTCTATGAAGAAATTTGCTGAAGGCTCATGAACATGAATCTAAAAGGAGATGTGCAGGGAAAACAGCCATATGAAAAAGCAGGTATATGTGCACTCAAAAGAAAAAGATGTGATCCATAGGATAACTGTGTGAACAATTAAGGACTATAAATATTTGGCATAATTTTTCTATTACTCTTCATTTTTTATGATATTTGAAATTTGCTGGATGGAAAAAGTGATTCTAGCTTTGCATAGGTCAGCATATATCTTAAAATACAGCCACTATTCTACAGTTGGATACCTGTCAATATCTTTTACATAAAGAAGAAATGTAACTAAAATAAATTTTAAATTTTCCTCATGTAGATTCTAGATCAGGTACTAAAGAAAGCCATTTGTATTACAGTGAATCAGATTTAATGTCAAGTTAATTTGTAGGGGGGAGTATTTAAAGTATGCTTTGCCAGAAAATAACTGTTTTCTACTCCTGTTTTCAAAGTGTATCACATGAGATGCATTTAATTTTTAATCCAGAATAGTTAATCTCAGACCCATTTCTAGAGCAGTTAATCATTTTCAATGGGAACACCATTAAATAAACACAAACCAGCAGAGTAAGATATTCCTAAAGGACATAAAAATAAACCCTTTTCAAAATGAGAACAATAAGTGTCAAAGAGGAATAATAATAAAAAAAAGATCTAATTATCTGTGCTAACAGAGTTGGAGGCACTTATTCAACCACAGCTACTCTGCTAGATTCTGATATATTGAAAAAAGACATCTTGGCACCTTAACCACAAACACAGTTATAGAAATGACATAAAAATTTACTAAACTTTCATGAACTCATCTGTACTGCCTAGTTGTCTAACATGGTTTTCAGTTATTTTTGCAGTAGGAGGAATACATTAATTCAAGTCAGAGGCAGAATAGGTTGACACGCAGATAGATATTTGATGATAGATTGATGTGAGCTCCCAGGTCTGACAACAAATACTTTAATAATGGGAATAATTTCTTTTTTTCCTGAATTTTTCTCCAGTGGCTTATCAGCTCTGGTTACAACCAGACTGTCCTAATATTTTAAGGCTGAATATCCAGGCTGCAAAACTTTCATTAACTCCATTAACCTCACAAGTCTAATATCATTGTGCACCTACAGACTTCCAGAATCTTATGAAAGCTGATGTGCAAAGTGATTCAGATTTCTTTAAACACCAGTCCTCCTTTTTCAATTTAGCCCAAAGATGCGTGAATACAAGTGAAAGATACAGAAAAAAAAAAAGAAAAACCGGTATCTTTTCACTTGCTTTGCCATTCATCTTTCCACTCATTCCAGGTTACCTCCACCTCTGATGGAATACAGACACTTCCTTGCTCTCTCCATGTATTTCTGGATGCCCACTCTCCACTTTCATGATCCAGTCATGAACTTTAATCTATTTATCATTCCCTCAAGCCTTGGGGCCAGACATATGAGCAACAAACTTTGCCCCCATATCCTTCCTTCCCTTAGGTCCCTCAACACTTTTGCTCTAAGCTGAGCCTTGTCCTTTCTGGTTTTGTTTCTTGGGTTTTGTTGTTTTCTTCCTGCCAGCCAACTCTCTGCACTCAGATATGCCAAAGAGGTGAACTGAGGAGTACACAGATGCAGTTTAACTTCAGACGTATGATTAGATAAATTTTTTTCAGATGGTTATCTGTGACAATATGAAAAGAACACACTTGCAGTTATATAACAGTCAAGTCACTGGGCAAGGCAGGTTCCTACAGATTTTTCTTGAGTCCTGTTCTAATGACATTACAGGTATTTAACCCATGGAAAGGAAGAAAATATGAAATATCATATGTTCTCTAAGACTGGGGGCAACTGTTCCCTAGATCTTCATCACTCTGCAATATAATTATGATGTCAGTAAAAGCGTCAGTCATCACAGGTCAGAATTTTAGTTGGCATGAATCTCAGAGAGCACAGTGGAGTTATATCCATTTACATAAGCACATGTTTTCCCATGCCTTTTGTTATAATGGCATGAAGAATCAAAACCAGTGTCTTCTAGCTGAAGCCTATCTGCACTGCGTTTGTTTTCAGTTCAACATATATTCAAAATTTCATTGCAAAGTCATTAACCAGCCCCAATTGCAAAGACAGATACAAAGAGCTGTTTAGAACTACAGGAATGCCTCATGCATATAATAAAGATGCATGGATTAATAGTTAACAAAAGATCTTTTACTGCTCTCACCAACAAAGCACGATTCATGCTTTGAATGTACGGAATTAATTTTCAATGTTTCCCAGCAATGTTTCAGTCCTGCAATCATAAATTAATCATAAATTATTTCAGTCTGAGATAGTAAATCCCACAGTATATCTTCTTTACAGGCCTAGCTGGCAAAGAATTCAAGAAGGACTCCTTGGAAAATCCCCTGGATAAGCAGGGCTATGCTGGAGCCCCACAGAGCCAAAGCAGCAGGCAGCTGAGCCAAGTGACTGGTGGCAGCAAGGAAGGACTCTTGGACTCATGAGACAGAAAGCTTTCCTACACTTAGAAGAAGGATTCATCATCTGACAACACAGGTTCCAGGCTGTCTTTTACTATCCCCACATCTGCACACCCAGATGACTGAAATTTGTAACGTAGCACTAAACTTTGCTGAGAACAACTTTCCCTTTCTTCACTGCCAGTCCTGTTACATACCAACAACTGACCTGATGAGGGTAGCTGCTTTCTGACACAATGCTGATGTGTTCTCTTTTCAGCAACGTAGCCACTTCCAAGCCAAATTATAAAGTGGGCACATGGCAGAATAAGTTTGAAATGGTATGAAATATTCTAAGAGAAAAACACATCATCATTAGAAAATAATTATATGATTTTGTAATCCTTTTATGACCAACCCACTTAACTCCCCCAGATTTCTACTAGCAGGCTTAAAAATTATGTATTAAATTACCAGTTTTAGGGGGTTTATAAAGAAATCCAAATTTTCCTTCGTTTGGTGGTGGTGCCATAGGAGCTGCCTTAACCATCACTGTGTTTTTCAGTAGCGTCCCTTGTAATGCTGTAAATTTAATACATCTAAGGCCTAAGTCTGCTTTGGAAATTATAATTACTTTCTGTTCAGATTTGCTCCAATATTTTCTTGTGATGAATAAGGCAGCTTTTGAGTTGCCTTTTTGAACCTTGTCAGCACTTCCCAATCCCACGCTTGTAAAACTGTGGCATTTTTCCAAAATATATTGTCTCACAAATCTTGTTTAAAAAAGAAAAATCTTTAAACAGTATTCTGAGGACCTACATCAGTGAATGAACATGGAAACTTTCCTTTTATAAATAGGATTATAGGAACCCCATAAAAGTCAGTTAAGAGGCTTTTCAGACCTTTTAGAGATTTAAAGTTTTAAAAATAAACTAAGTTAAATATATCATGATAATCCTATTCACAATGTTTATAGATTCTCTATTTATTAGACTTGTCATTGCATTTAACTACCTGCTCCTAATTATTAAAAAGATAAACAGTATTTTAAGATGGATTCCTGGTAGTGTGCTCTCTCTATTAATAAAAAAATGTCCCTGCAGTTACTCTACTGTTGGATTAGACGGTATAATTATATTAATTTACCAGCATCTTTTTATAAAACCGGACTGCATTTATTGAGCTGCTAGATTTAGTTATCATTCTAAAGGTAAAAATGAGAATGTCTGATTTTTTAGTGATCACAGGAAACCAGTAGGTTACAGTGGTTCTCCTAAACTCAAGTATTTGACATTTGTTTACATTCAGTACTATAGGAATTCTCATGATTTAATATTGTAAACAAAACCAAAAGAACTTCCTCAGATCTTCCCACTTGCCCTGGAAATGAAACAAAAACCTTACTTTTGAATAGTGTAGTTTATCAGGTTGTGAGTATGTATCTTGTCAACCACAATTTCACTGAAAATTATGCAGTATCAGAGAGGCTTTGGGGTTTGAATAATCAGCATTTTCTTATGAAAAGTAAGTGAGTTTTTTGTCAAAAACCTCTTATCAGTAGAGCACAGAACAGTGGAAGCATTTTGCAGTCACTTTGCTTTTTTTTTTTTTTTTTTGAATGTTCACAGTGGTACAGAACAGCTTTATGCTTTCAGCAGTTCATTCTCACATGCATCAACCTCTGGGCCATCTGATAAGGACTGTTCTGCTCCTCTAAATCAGTAAGTACATTAGACCTCTGCTTAGCTGACGTAAGTATATATCAGCCAATTCCTGAATATCTGCTTCATCAGCGGAACTCTCACCAGCCCAGCAGCAACAGAATCACAGAATCACAGGATCATATTTGTTGGAAAAGACCTCTGAGATCACTGAGTCCAACCATGCACACACTCAACAAGCAAAAGAATTTTTTTTTTTTGTAGTGACCCCCTACAATCTCAGTCACTAGAGCATGTCCTGAAGTGCCACATCCACACGATTCTTAAATACCTCCAGGGCTAGTGACTCCCACCTCCCTGGGCAGGCTGCTCTAGTGCCTGACCACTGTTTCAGTAAAGAAATTCTTCCTAATAATCTAAACCTCCCCTGATACAACTTCAGACCATTTCTTCCGGTCTTGTCATTATTCACTTGGGAGAAGAGGTCAACACCCACCTCCCTACAACTTCCTTTGTTGTATGTAGTTGTAGAGGGCAATGAGGTCTCCTCTCAGCCTCCTCTTCCCCAAACTAAACATGCCCAGTCCCCTCAGCTGCTCCTCATATTACTTGTTCTCTAGGCCCCTCTCCAGCTCTGTAGCTCTCCTCTGGATAAGTTCCAGCACCTCAATGGCCTTTTTGTAGTGAGGGGCCTAGAAGTGAACACAGAACTCAAGGTGTGGCCTCACCAGAGCTGAGTACAGAAGCATAGTCACTTCCCTTCTCCTGCTGGCCACCCTATTCTTGCTGCAAGCCAGGATACTGTTGAACTTCTTGGCCACCTTGGCACACTGCTGCCTCATATTAAGCCAGATATCTACTAGCACCCCTAGGTCCTTTGCTGCTAAGGAGTTTTCCAGCCACTCCTCCTCAAACCTATAGTGTTGCCTGGGGTTCTTGTGACCAAAATACAGGACCTGGGACTTAGCTTTATTTATATTATATAGCAATGTGGTTCTAGTTCCTAGTCTCAATGACTTTATATATGGTTCATTTATGACCGCTCAGACTAGGACACCAGGATGAAGTAAGACCCAAGATGTCCAGCTATGAATATATTCATTCATGATTCTTTGTGTGCATACTCAAGGCAATTGACTCAACATTCACGTGCAGCCCCGGAAAGCCAACTACAGAATCACAGAATTATTAAGGCTGGAACAGACTCTCAAGATCCTCAAGTCAAATCTTAATCCAGCTACCACAAACACTAAGCCATATCCCAAAGTGCCACATCTAAACACTTCTTGCACACCTCCAGGGATGGTGACTCCACCACCTCTCTGGACAGCTCATTCCAATATCTCACCACACCCTCAGTAAAGAAAATTTTCCTATTCTCTAATCTAAACCTCCCCTGGCACAATTTAAACCCATTTCCTTTCATCCTATCACTAGTTACTTGGGTGAAGAGACAGACACCAGCCTCTCTACAGCTTACCTTCAGGCAGTAATAGAGAGCAATAATATTTCCCCTGAGCCTTCTCTTCTTCAGACTAAATAATCTCAGTCCCCTCAGTAGCTCCTTGTACAACACGCCCTCCAAAATCCTCACCAATCTCATAGCTCTTCTCTGGACCATATCTTGGGCTGCATCAAAAGATGCATGGCCAGCAGGTCAAGGGAGTTCATTCTTTCCCTCTCATCTGCTCTTGTGAGACCCCACCCAGCATACTGAGTCCAGGTGAGGGGCTCTCAAGAACAAGGACATAGAGCTGTAAGGGAGATTCAAGAGGAGGTCCAGAAAGATGATCAGAGGATTGGAGCACCTCTCCTATGAAGACAGGCTGAGAGAATTGGTGTTGTTCAGCCTGGAGGAAAAAAGGCTCCTGTAAGATCTTATCTTTATTGCTTGTTTTTTGTAAAACAACTTTTTACAAGGGCATGGATTGATAGAATGAAGCATAATGTTTTCAAGCTGAAAGAGGAGAGATTTAGATTAGACATTAGGAAGAAATTTAGAAATTCTTAGGTGGTGAGACACTGGCACAGATTGCCAAGGGAAACTGTGGATGCCTCATCCCTGGAAGTGTTCAAGGCCAGGTTGGATGGGACTGTGAGCAACCTGGTCTGGTGGAAACTGTCCCTGTCCCCGCAGGGGGTTGGAACTAGATGATCTTTAAGGTCTCTTTCAACCCAAATCATGCTATGATTCTTTGTTCTTTTCAGAAAACAGCAGCTACTAAGGCATCAAAAAGACGGAGGAAGAAAATCAAATGAAAAATTTCATGAGGAAAAAAAAGGATTTATTAAGCTGTCATTCATATTCCTTTTAACAAAATTAAATTTCCTATTATAGCTGATCAATAAATTATTATCAACATTATTTTAAACTACTGTGGATGTGTTTTCAGCTCCAACAAAGGGGGACAACTCTGTATTTTAAGCTCAAACATAGTAAGTGCTATTTATATGTAAATATACATATTAGAACTATAACTCAGCAGAGTTGCCTTGTGCAAGAGATTTGTTTTGCAAAAGTACCTGATCTAAAGATCTGATCAGCTCAACAGACTTGAATTTCTGCATTCTATTCCTTTTGCCAGGAACTGCAATAAATATTAATTATGATGTTTAGCAGGTTTTGATACCATATATATGTTTTGATCCCAGTACATGTTTAGAAGATAGTTTTTCTAGACTGGATTATCAAATGGATTAAAAAAAAAGAAAAGATAAATGACCTGGTGAAATGAAGCACATTGTATCTACTACAAAGAAATTTTAAAAGTTCCTGAAGGCAGAATGTAGATTTTTGTCCCTGTTCAATCATTTTTGACAGAATGATAAGAGAATTTCAGTTTCATTTCTTTGTCTCCAGAGAGACACACGTCAACTGAAAATATCTACAAATATTAGAAAGAAACACTGTATGCAATTGCTTGAAGAATCATGACTGGCATAATGCTGAACTTGAACTTTAACCTTCCCATCAAGCTGGCTATCTGTACCAGCTGCAGAGGTTATGTAGCTGAAAATGTTTGGGACATGTCCAAGGGAAAAATATAAATGAAGGTAAAACTACTGTCATAGAAAAATTAATAACTTTTTCCAACTCTTTTCTTTGAGATATATTTCTACTTATCACTGTAATGGAAGCACTTCCAATGAATTACTTATATCCTATGTACTGGAGGAACTGGTTTCCTTCCATGATTGAACATACAGAAGTTGGTTTGCCACCTGCATGCTCTCTCAAGCTTGATCAAAGGAATGGAACCAATCTACAGAGCAATCCAGTCTGTCTTGAGGTCTCAGGTTTGGCATAAGTTTCAGCTGTGATATCATGTTAAAATTTCAATGACTCAGAAAACCTTAAATCAGACTTCAAAAAGTATTAAAAAAAATAGGTAATCAACATCAGATATTGAAAAAAAAATAAAAAAGTAGCATTTATAATAAAACTATCATGTACCACATATACCACAACTGCTACCAGTACCTATCTCAAGCAAGAAAATGTTTAATAACAGAAAAGTCCCTCTTATATTGACTTGGCTCTAAATCATGACATGGCATTTAAAGCCATGCAGGCAGCTTGGTCTGCAACATTTGTATGTTTGAAAGGCATCTCACTGGGAATGCTTTATGCTTGTTTCTCAGTCTTGTTTTATGAAATAGAAGAAAAAGAAATATAGACACATAAACATGGAGCAGGTTAAAAGCTGATTAAATGTACACACAAGACACCAAAAGAGGCAGGTTTTCCATTTCCATCAGCCAAAAAACCCTATCAACCTCTTTAAGAAGCCACTGCATACAAATAATGTAGCTGCTTAAGTAATCTCCAGAGCTTTCTATATTGTAAAGAATTGACTTATGGTTTACTGTTCCATTATTTATTGCCTATGATCTGTACCCAGGTGCATGGAAAAGTTTTCAAAGTAGAGCTTATCACTAAAAAAAAATAATTCTTGAGATCTACAGACTGGCTAGCTTCTTCAGCTGGAAAAAGAGGATTTACTTAATGTTCTTCTGGCATACAAAACACAAAACCAGTCTTAGAGAAATGCTATATAATCTAGTCCTTTGTTTCTTTCACAAATTCTACACTGCCAGAATTGCCAGAAGATTTTACAAGCCCTAAACTGCAAAGTCTTCTGTGTAAATATATGTGTTCATTTTTAGTTACAAATTTTTAGTTGCTCTACAAGTTGTGTGGCTTTGCTCCTTTAGTATTGTGAACAAGACAAATCTTGAATGGTCTGTCATTTATCAGAGTTCCCTTCCAGAACAGCTGCTGCATAGCCAGAACTGGAGACTAGAGAGCTCAGTCATGTACATTTCACCCACCACAGGAGCAATTACATGCTGTTCTGAACAAAGAGACAATTTAAAAAAAAAAAAAAATAAAAAAAAGTCCAACCAAAATCCCCTAGAAAATTAAATTCTGATCAGTCATCTTATACATTAAATATACATTATGCTCAGAAACAGGCTCAAATCAGTTATCTAATAGAGGCATCTTACACTATTGGAGATGCCCTGGAGTATCTCACCTGGTCCCCAGCTGCTGCTCCAGAAGAGCACAGGTGTCCTGCAGGTCTTGTGTCATATCAGCCAGCCCTGGGTGGATGTCTCAGGCACCCTTAGGTGTCTCAAATGGCACTAATGCCTGTGTTTGAGTGACTGACTCAAGCCTAGGCTGTCATTTCTTTACAGGTTGTGCAGATATATGCTCCTTCAGACAGAATACATTCTGTTCAGAAATCACTGAAATATACTTGAAGAGAAGCAGGAGAAGGGTTACATTTCTTCAGAGAGAGAGTGTGTGGGATGGTGCTACTGCTGCAGTATGACATAAAAAGCCTGGTCTCGTACATGTGTTGTGAGGAGAACAGAAAAAAACAGAGAGCAACTGGAGATGGAGACAGAGAAAGCTCATATATACTGCATTCTGAAATGTCAGAACCACAACTATTCCTTGTTTTATGTGATTTTTCACCTTTTGTGATTGAATATAGCCTGTTTTAACAAAGGAGGTATCATAATTTACTACTGTTTCTAGGTTTTACCATGCTTCTCAGTCAAGAGCGACGCCTGAGTAACACACATAGAAAAGCAGCATACGTTCTTTTTAAACCAGTAGCATGGTATCAAAGGAACACAGATTAAATCCACCTTCACTGCTGGGCAAAGAAGATACTGTCCAAAACATCAACAGGAACCAAATCCATCAGATTAAATGTATGAAAATTTCTTTGCTTTCCTCTTTTCAGATCAACTACACTCTGCAGTCCTAGCTTGGACTTCATGCTCCTAATCTAATTTATTAGTTACTGACTACCAGGTTACCCAGGAAACATGTAAGAGCTTCAGGATCTCCTGCCTCCCCTTTCCTGTCTCCCAGTTCTAAATCTTCCCAGTCACCTGCCTCACCCCTCCAAACCAAGGACACACACTGGAGTTCCCTGGGGAGAGAGCAGCTGAGGGTTTTGTTTTGTCAGCTGTGTGAGGTGGCACCTGCCCCTGCAGACCAGAACTGACATTACTGCTCACCACAAAAAGAGCTGGAGTCCAGTCTCCCACCTTTAGATGACATCTGCCCATTTAGCATTAGAATCTCTCCAAATTACACCCAGATATTCTCATGGGAGGATTGAATAGGAACCAAAGGACAGACTTGTTAACAAGCAATGTTTATCTTAAAGATAAATTTCATAAATATGGTAATAACAAAAGGCTACATAAAACGACAGTATCTTGAAAAATAGCTTAGCACCTTACTCAATTAAAAAAGCAAACAAGCAAAAACAAAGCAACAAATAGCAAACCAACAACTCAGAATAATTAAAAAATACGGTTTGTGATATTCAGTCATAATTTATAGGCTCTATAGCTGTATGTGAGGTACAAAAACGTAATTAATTTAGAAAACAAGAAAAATTTCACAGAGCTCAAATTGTACAATATGAACGTTGGACATCAGAGGCATATTTTTATGTCAAGCTAACCCTTACAGTTGGAGAAGAGAAATCAGTGGCTGGTAATAAACAACTGAATCATCAACTATCTGGATAATTACCAGAATAACCTGACTGGACTTGGTGAATCTACCTTATGCATTCCTACTCTAACTGGGACCACAGGGAGTTGAAAACCTTTATCTGATGGAAGGTACATGTCTTGGCTTTCCTTAGCTCCAACGTTTCATTAATTAAAAATTATATACTATAATTTCTGCACATGACTTTATATCACAGGCCAAGAGAAATTTAGTAAACCAGTCAAAGTTTCCTAGGCAGTTTCTGCATGTAGAATCTTTAGCGACCTCAACCATTAGTCTGATATTTGCCATGATTATGGTACAAATACCATCATTAAAGAGATTAACAGTAATGCTTATAAAACCTTTCCATTTCATGAGGGTCTGAAAATCATTAGAAATGTATGAATACCACTGTGCAGGTATGAATGGACTCAGGGCTACTGTGCACAATATCCCGAAACTGTTAGAATCTTTCTTTTATTTAAGAAAAAAGCATCTGTTAATACAACGACATTTTATCTACTGCAACCTAGAAGATTAATATGTTCAGACTGGGATAACATCTATGGAATGCAATTAATTCAGTAGCTTTGTATGTTCAAATTGAGAGATTATTATGGCTTTGACATTCTCACTGAAGGCAGCAGTTCTGTTCTTTTACTCACTCAACACTGTGAAAAGCGAGAGACAGACAATTCACACTGCTTTAGAGAGCTCCTACCTACTGGAAATTACTTGGCTTTGCTTCTGGCCTATGGCAATACTATTGCTATATAGAAGAAACTTTCTCCTAAAAAGTCATTATAAAATAACATAAATAAACACATCTTCTATCTTTATACCATTTATTCCACTAAAATTAGACTGCTTTTTTTTTTTTTTAGGAAACTATCAAAACATATAAATGTTCTATAAGACAGAGCAAAATATTGGTCTGATATTCAGACACCTGCTTCAGCTTATTTAAGATCCCAGTGACCCCTTTATACTTCTTTCCCACTTCGAGACATCAGAAATGCCATCAGCCCCATGCAGCACAGCAGCTGGGGTAGCTGCATAGTAGAGACCTGAACACAATCGTCCCAAAGCTGAGACAAAATTAAGTTTAGCCTGCACTTCTGCTAGCTTTGCTGCAAATCTATAATTGTAATATTTACAGTTTTCCAAAGGAAAGAAGTCCTATTTGTTAAATCAGAAAACCTCATTTCTGAACAATGCAAAATGCTACTTGACTCTACTTTTCAAATACTGCAAGCTATTTTGCTGCAGAATTGCACAGCATACCATATCACGTCACTGGAGACTAAAATAAAACCTTCCCAGAAACCCAAGTGCCCTATAATACTAATTTTAAGACATTCCAAAGTTATTCCAAGCAAATGGTTTCATCTAAATTTGGCTATTAATTCCTATAGTCAAACCGATTTTGAAAAAGACTGTATGTTGGGGGCAAAAATAAGAGACAACATGGAATAATGTTTTCCCTGTGCACCATATGAGCTGTATCTCACTGAATGTACAGCAAAAGTAAAGCTAATATGTCTCTGAATGTTCTTCTAGAAGTTAGAAAGTCATTTGTCAGCCGTAAGACCATCCCTTCCATTTTTGCAAAATACTTCAGAGTTCTCATTGGTCACAAAGTCCCAAATAAGATCAAAGGGTCTCACCCTTTCTGTTTCAGGGCATCAGTCCAGCGTGTCCTTTTTATTATAATTTTACTATATTTTTTTTGATGCCTCTGGTATGACTGAAATTTAATCCTAATAACAAGTGCCAAAAGAAAACAAAAGCAAAGGATAGAAAAATAAGTGGTTCATCAGCAGGGGAATATAATAGTTGTAAAACTGTATGAAAGTTCCCAGCTCTCTTACCTTTCCTGGCTGTTTTCTATGGAAAAAAAAAAAAAAAGATCGGTCTCATCCTGCTCTTTCCTGAAACAGGAATAACTGCCACTGTTTAATTAATAGCTAACTGCACTGCAGGTTTTTACATGCTTTCTGCTGAGATGTGCATTTATTCATTTACTGCAACTGAGCCTCTTGGATTGCCCAGAAAACTGTTCAGCTTAGCAAACACTGGGACAAGGCAATGGCAAAGGCCTCTGATGCTGAAGTCTCACGTGTCCTGAGAGAGGAATTCCCTTCAAGGTCAGGGATAGTCACACCCTGCACATTCCTCAGCAAGAAGAATTTCTGCACAGGAAGGTAAATACAAAAAATGATGTTGGGAATACAAATCCTTTTGCTCATATCTTGTAATAACTAAGCAAGGACAATCAGGGCAAGGGAGATTTTCCTCTCCTTGTCTTCACATCTTGTACTATTTGTATAACTCACACTCCTTTAAGCAGAGAGACATTATGTCCAGATGCCAGAACTTTACATTACGTCTTAATCTGACATTATAAAAATATAAAATAAAACATCATCCTGTAATTGCTATCCTTTTCAACAGGGATGGCTCATGCCATTAAAACTATGAATCTGTCCAAGTGATTTGCAAATAGAAAGATATAAAGCTGCTTTGTGTTTGCTTTTAACTTTAGAAAGTATTCCTACAGATGTGATAAACAGAAAAAGACAAAAAACATTTGTTTTGATAAAAATGTGTGATTCCTTACAAGGTAACTTTAATTTTTTAAAGACAATTTACATAATTAGCTGTGCTAGAACATTAAGATTCACAACAGAAGAGACTGGTAGTGTGGGGTTCTACTTGGCAGAATAGATTATATTTTCATGCCACTTTCTATCCAAGGATATTTTGACATTTTATAAACAAGTTGAGACTTAATACACCAAGTTTTATCTCTGTTCTACATATAGGGGTACCAAGGAACATGAGAAGATAGGTGCTGGGGTCATGGGAAAGAGGACACAATTCTCTGGGCTCACAGGCTTATTCTTGCCACTGCATGCCCTATGTTTCTCCCATATGATGAATAAACAGCAGGGATTTGGCTACATTGCCCAGCACTATAGTCTTAAGACATCACAGTGACTGCCTGGCCAAACCTCCCTTTCAAAACAAAGTTAAAAATGTTTCCTATAAGTTCCAGTCCCAATGTTCACCCTCCAGTCTTTAAATCATCTTTCTGCCATCCTCCCTGAGAAGTTCTCTCTATTTTGCTTAACATGACCATCCCACTCTCTAGCTTAAAAATAAATAAATAAATGTACTGGAGGACCTGATTATGCCAAACTCATCAGATGTTTAAATGTGAGCTTATTTAAAATGCCACATTTAATTGTAAAACAATTGCAAACAAAATTCAGTTTTTTCTTCCCTACATTTTCTTCCCTACATTTTTTTCTTCCCTTACTAAATAGCTGAACAGCACAGGCAAATGACAAAATCCAGATTATATTGTAACTGGTACAGTACAGTAGATCTATAATATTTGCAGGTAACTCACATACAATACTACAACTGTACTACTAATACAACTACAATACTAATATTAATTATGAAAAATTGAGAAAAAGGTTGAAATTTTGAGTAAAGCACTTGATTACAACAAAGATTTTACTCCAGGAGGTGTTATTTAATGCTGATTTCTTCTAACGAAATCAAGGATCAATGAATATAGAAAGGATATCTACTTGCAAAAAGAAAAAAAAAAAGTATTTTATTGTTTGACTTAGCTCATTAGTGTTCTGTCTTTTCTTCAAAATGCAGTAGCTTCAGTACTCCAGTAAAGACAAATTTATTACTCAGAGTAGATGTATTTGCAGGATATCAAAAGTACATGGCAATAATCCTATTGGCAACCATGGTATATTTTCATTCAATATATTTAGAATAGTGAAAAAGAAACCAGGAAAGTGACATATAACTATACATTATGAATGTGTCACATCTACCTTTTCACTATAAGAAATTTAACCTTATTATCTTTCCTAATTCTTAAATAAAAATGATACTAAAGTGCTAGCAACCATGATCAGTCTGAAAATGTAGTATTGTTTTTCAGCTGCATCATGTTCAAAATTATGATTATGTGGTACTGCAGCCCTCAACAGTTTCATGGAACTAGTGATAACTCTCCAGTATTGTAAAATACCAATTACACTCATGAAAGCTGGGGTCATCTGAATATATGTGCACACAGAGAGCTACTGACTGGCGACCACTTTGTTTCCAAGTGACATTTGGTTGTGGAACTCAGAACTGCTATTTGTTACCAAAGAGATTTTTTTTTTGCTAGTAAATTAAGCAAGCTCAATGGGGTTTATTTTTCATCTACAAATCATTTTAAAGTGGTATGCTCAAAAATATGATCATGTTTAATGTTTCATGTTTCTCAAATCACACGAGAATAATTGCTTTCAAAGTTCTTGCACCAGATAAATACTTCAGAATTATTAAATGAGACATAAACTATTAAAAAATAAATAAATCTCTGTTTCTAAATTTATTTCTGTTACACTATGATTGAATTCCTATTTCCAGTTCTATTGCTTCTTAGCAAACAGCAACACTAAAGCACAGTTCTGCCTTTTATTTATTAGGTATTTAAACAGGTTGGCATATTTTGGATCTCTACAATTTATTTTTCTCATATGTTGCCTCCACCTGTAATTATCTCCGAGGAACCAAACTGAAATATGTATCTAATTTCACTATGATCTTGAAAATTTTTTGTACCTAGTGATGGTTTTCAGCTGTTAAGCACTCCTGTGATGTCAGCTTGTCCTAAACCTTCATCTGCCATATATATAGGGGAAACTCCACCCACAGGCATATGAAAGTAAAGGCATATGAAGCCACCAGTGAAAGCTGTTTCCTGAAACTGGCAGAAGTCTCCCACATGCCTGAGAAGGAACAGACTAAGTATTTGTAAGCAGACACCTCTTGCCTTGTTTTCTCTAAATCAGTCTGCCCAGATGCTGAACACTCTTCTGCTGAGTCAGCAGCACATGCTGTTCGACAAAGTTCAAATCTTTGATTACCAAATGTACAACTTAAATTCATAACCCTTTTTTCTGATCTGTAAATCAGATCAGTTATCAGCAAACAAAATGGTCCTTCAGTCCGTGGGTTATGCATGTAACTCAAAGTCATCACCAGCACATTTAAATCAAGAGCCTGCTTCCACATTTACTTTTACTGATTTAACTACCTCGGGTGACTTCCATAAAATTTTGCAGCTGCTCCTTCTCAAGCTAAACAAGGATTATCAGTTCTTTCCAGTTTGTTTCCTCCTCTCATGCTACTTTTCGAGCAGGTATCAAGTGAAATTTCTTGGTTATTTTCTGCAGACCCTTGGGAGGCAGAGCACAGCTGTGCACCACAGGCTGCAACACGCATGCTACAACACAGATTTATGTGGTGACATCTCACCAGATTTTTGCAGAAAAACTTGCCTGCTTGCCAGTTCCTTTGCATAGTAAAAGTATATCTCGGTGCCCTCTCACTATACCCCTAACAAAAAGATACACATAACCAAGCAGTTCGATACATGAGGGCCTAATTTTGAGAGTTACCCAATAAAAAATGGTGGAAACTTTTATTTCAAATGCCTTTCCAAACTTTAAAGACACCACGCTTGTAACTACCCAACATTGGAATGGATTATTCAGAATTTGATAGAGGAAGATGAGGATAGTGAAATATTTTTAATCCTTCCAATCCTTTTGTATAACTTCTCTAAAACATGAGTTTTGGAGGATTTATTTCAAAATCTTCAATATTGCAGTGTTTAAACTTCATTGATTTATGCTTTATGGTTCAATGGCATTTGCCTAATTGTGTTTTTTCCGTTACTACAGAAGAAATAGCCAATCTTTCTCAACACAAAGTTACATTATTTTCCAGAAATAGAACTACTGTACTTCCCCCAGATGTTTCTGCCCCAGAATTCAGTAAGCATGATGTATTCTCTTTTATAAGCATGTTTCATGGCAACGTATCAGCTAAAGTACATGTATTATTCATGATGAAACAGGTGACAAAGCCAGAGTTCTTTAGCTAAGAAAGCTAATAAAGCAGGCCCTGCTTTGGGGGTAAGGGCAGAGGAGTCCTCCAGTGTGCCTTCCAACCTCAATTTTTCCACAGTTCTATTATTTGCAACACAGTAAAGGCCATTAAAAAGCTATTTCATCGTGTCAGATCAATTGCTAAATTCCTTTTCTCACACAGTCAAGTTACATTTACTTAGGGAAAATCACTACAATAAGCCATAATAACTAGAACAAGATTGGGTCTTAGAAATAAGATACGAAACAGCTGCTTATCCACTTAATTGAACAAATCTAAAGTAGTCTTTGATACTGATAACTTGGAGTATGAGTTAGTTTAGAATTATTAAACACAGCGAACCTCCTTTAATCACTCTGTGGTTCTTACTGGTTTTTGCAGTCTTTAAAATAAGAGATATGAATTTTTCCCACCTGATGAGGCTGGTGGTTTAACATATTGGGTTCTTATTAGCTCTAGATGTTAGATCAACATCTCTTTAAGAGCTCAAACAACTGTAGTCTCTATCCTTTATTTTTTCCTTTCTTCAGTGCTTTAAGTGAAATGTTACTGGTTCAGCAAAAAGTGACATCATATGCTCAGTATACAGTTTTGAAAATAGGCAAAAGCAGATGTCCAGGGAAGAGAAAAAGAGCATAAGCAGTATAGTGATACTGGATACTCTCCCAACCTCCAGCCATGTGGGGATAAAGGATTCCCTGACACAGAGGTGGTTTCTATGAGTCTAGAAATTTATTACTCTTCCATGACATTGTTCAGTCTCCATCTGCATGTGAATTTGTGGCACCCAGAATGTCCTTTGGAGAGGAATCCCTCTGAACAAAGTTATGTTGTGTAAAGAACCATTTATCATTTATTTATAAAATGTCATAGTGATTTGCTTTTTGTTTCTTGCTTTTTTCTGTTTCTTGCTCCAAGTCATTCTTAAGATATTTATAATCCACAATTTGAAGCCCTGTTGGCACTATATTCAGCAGAAAAATACTTCTCCATTTTAACCCACAGTTACCTCTGCACGTCCTAAAAATGTTTCACCTACTGACTGCAGAACTGTGTGCTATACATATAACACTTTTATAAAAGTTCATAAAAGGTTTTTTTTAACACTTAGCTTTCAGGGAAGTGTATAAAGCTCACTATACTGCCATAAAAAATTGATTCCTACCATGAAATTCTATAAAAAAAAAAAAAAAAAAAAAAAAAAAAAAAAAATTTGCAGTTTGCCAGTATACTAAAAATATACATAACTAATAGCAGCTGGAGACCTGTGAAAAGTAAATGTTAGAAGAGAGAGAATTAAATTGTGATGCTGGTGGCTATCAACAAGTCATTTGAATTTGTAGGTCCCTAGCAATTCAGAACATAACCTAAGCAAATAGCACACTACTATTAGGTAGGGAATTATGGAATTATGAACAATTCAGCTTTTTTTTTGTTTTATAAGGACTGAACCAAATAATCCCAAGAGCCTTCTTTATGGAGCAATAAAGCAAATGAATTGATTAGAAATTATATTACCAGATTTTCAGAAAGATTTGGACAGTGCAGTATGTGAAAATATAATTCAAATTGGGTTACCAAGGAAAGTAGTTTTGAGAACTGAGAATTGGCGTAAAAATCATAAACAGAGTAACATCAAGATGAGATGGTGTACCTTTGCTAATACCCATGATTAATATTTTTTGTTATTTACTATTTAATAATGGAAAAACATTAATGAAATTTTGAGATTTCAAGGCAGGTGAGAACGAAGACGATTTAATAGCTATTCCAAAGGCACATATAAAGCATCATAAAAATAATCTGACAGCACTGGAGGCCAAGAACAGTGTGAGAGAACATCCTTAAATATGTATTTCAAGGGGAAAGCTGCAAATGAGCACTGCTGAGATAGACTTCACAGGACTAAATATTCATGCTAGCCAGGAACTAAAAAGAATACTGTAATTTGAAGATGTTTAGCTACATTTTGGAAAAGAAAGAGACTGTTACTCCTCATATGACTTTGATACAAGAAAAAATGCAATTAACTTTTCCTATAAGCAAGCAAGTTGGCTGGATGGTCACATCCAGAGGGCAGTGGTCAACAGCTCAAAGTCCAGATGGAGACCAGTGACAAGTGGTGTCCTTCAGGGTTCCATATTGGGACCTTTATTGTTTAATATTTTTATCAACAATATAGACAGCAGGATTGAATGCAACATCAGCAAGTTTGCAGATGACACCAAGCTGAGTGGTGCTGTCAATCAGCCAGAGGGATGGGACATCATCCAGAAGGACATGGACAGACTGGAGAGGTGGGCCCAAGTGAACCTCATGAAGTTCAACAAGACCCAGTGGAGGGTCCTGTTCCTGGGTGGGAACAATGAGTACAGGCTGGGGGATGAGGTTTTAGAAAGCAGCCCTGCAGAAAAGGACTTGGGGTGCTGGTGGATGAGAAGCTGGACACGAGGCAGCAGGGCACACTTGCAGCCCCGAAGGCAAATCACATCCTGGGCTGCATCAAACGAAGTGTGGCCAGGAGATGGAGAGAGGTGATTCTGGCACTTTGCTCTGCTCTGGTAAGACCTCACCTGGAGTGCTGCATCCAGCCTGGAGCCCTCAGTGTAGGGAGGACGTGGATCTGATGGAATGGGTCCAGAGGAGGGCTATGAAAATGGTCAGGGGGCTGGAACACCTCTGCTATGAAGACAGGCTGAGGGAGCTGGGGGTGTTCAGCCCGGAGAGAAAAGAAGGCTCTGGGGAGACCTAATAGTGACCTTCCAGTACCTGACAGGAGCCTACAGGAAGGCCGTAGGACAGTTTGTAAGGGCCTGTAGTGATAGGATGAAGGGGAATGGTTTAAAATTAGAGTAGATTTAGATTGGATGTTAGGAAAAAGTTCTTTACAACATGGGTATGCGGAAAAATGGAACAGGTTGTCCAGGGAGGTAATTGAGACCTCATCCCTGGAGATGTTCAAGGTGAGGCTTGACAAGGCTTTGAACAACCTGATCTAGTTGAGGGTGTCCCTGCTTACTGCAAATCTATTTCTATGAAATCCACTGAAAGTAGAAATTGTTCAAAGACTCAATTAACAGGGAATTTGAAAAGACTCAATTAAAGAAGGAAGTTAAAATAATCAAGTACAGGTAAGTACACATATGGCTAGACTGAGAGCATCTACAAATACTTTGAGATCATATTCAAAAAGTAGAATAGTTATTCAGTATGAGACTCTCATATTAATAGCCTGAAATTAAACATGGAAAAACTGAGGCTGAGTATCAGGAAAGCTTCCTGGCAGCAAAACAAACTGGGCTCCCAGGGGAAACAATGGAATCTAAATAAGTTAAACTTTTAAAACTAGACTAGACAATAACACTCAGTGTAGTTTGGGGAGTATTTTTGCATTGAAAAAAATGTGGCTACATGGCTTGATACTAGTAGGTCATTGCCATCTCTGGTTTCCACAATTCTGCATAAATACACAAACCCCCCAGCTTCAAGAAAGTTATCTATTTTTACAAACATTAACAAAAATTGCAGACAATCACAGTTCCCAAAAAATATCTGTCTTTTATAGAAAAAGTCTTAGTTATTCAAACAAAATCCACAAAAATTATTTAAGATATATGGCAGAGCCTAAGGTCATGTTTGTGTGTGCTGGTGGTTTGCTCATGTATTGTGATAGAATAAAAATATATGACTTTGGGTGAAGTGGGACAGCCCATGTTCTGCTGGTTTGATGTAGTAGCTTGCAAGCTAACTATGCTGCCAAGCACTACTGCTATGTATTTTGTGAATTTACGTTGTTGTCATGGTGACTACACTTGGTCTATAGGTGTCTTTTTCTCATTTAAAATATCAAGAAGTATTTTTAATAAAGTCAGTGGGAAAACATTTTAAGTTTAAAGTTTAACCATCTTGTTAAATATTTCCTCTTAACAATATGCCAAAATGCTTTGAACCTACTTGATACTCATTCCTTCCTGCACACATTGTTTTCTTTACAAACAGAACATTTTATGTTTAGTGCCAGTTACTTGTCTTGCTTAACTTCCATATAAACCCAACTGACGTCAGCAAGAATGCACAGGTGAAAATGTCAACGGAGCAGCAACTCACAGTCAGCTTTAGAGAATTTAAAAGTGCACTATATATGCCATTAAACACTGCAATTATTCCAACTCAGAATCTTTTAACAAGTTGCACAGTTTACAGACACGTTCCTTATTTAAGTATTATTTAAGTATTTAATTGCTAACAAACTGACTAACCTTGTGTGCCCTGAATCAGAAAAAAAGAAAAAAAATTGCCCAGAGCAAAGTTGTTCTGCCTGTTATTTATGTCACAAAGAAACAAACTTAATACTACTTTACTGGCTAATCTTCATAACATGGAAACATTCTGCTTTCCAAAATTAGGTGGTTGATTCAGAGTAGGTTATAAAAACCTCCTGTTTGTTTGAGAAACAGACATGAACTGGCAAAATATTTGAATCAGTGTCCAGTAACTGTCATGAAAGAGGATTACAGAGAAAGCAAATCACGTAACGGGGAAAAGTTAATTAATAGGGAAGAGCTTTTTATTCTGAGGACAATTAAGAGGCAGAACATTGCCACAATACAGTAATTTTGTACCTTTTAAATTCGTTCTAGTGAATGCTGACATCCAGAGATGGTACTACTGATGGAAAAAGTAACAGTGAGAAAGTGCTAATAAGTCCAAGGAAAACATGATACTTATTTGTGAAGCAGAAGATTTGATAGCACTGTAGTTAAGGATGCCTTGTGGCTTTTAGAGCTCTGTTTGTATTTCCAATACGCTATGCAAACTTTCTTCAGCTAAAAAAACATGCAATAATGGAGCTAGGGGGAATAGGCTACACTGTGAACAACCATCCTGTGATGCTGCCATGACAGGGTCATGTCCCCTGAATGTCTAAGTAATGTGCAGCCCATCTTCCAAAATTCTTCTGCTGTACAGCAGACAGGCACCTGTCTGCATACATACAGTTAGACAGGCATTTAAAAGAAAGTACAATTTAAATTATAATAGGTCTACTACTGGCCCTAATTTTGTGGCAAATTTGCTTTATATTCAGAGATGTCATCATAATTAAATACATAAGAAGTTAAATTGCTGATGCAGAAGTGTTAAAACATATCTATTTGGATCATCCTTGAGATCACTATTTCACAGCCTTTACTGTTTAAAAATATTGTATATCTACATGAATTATTGACTATAATGGTGAATCCTGTATATGAGAGCCAACTTTTGCATCAGTGTTTTACATAGAACAGCTCTCTATCCAGTCTACCAGACCAAGCTTCATATTCCACAAAATGGAAATAACAGTTATTGATACGCAGTACAGTGACCAAACTTCTACTTTTCCCTGTCATCCACATGCTCCCTCCAGTTTCTCCAGAAGAGATCTTATAGGATGGACACAAGGTGAGTCAGCTGAGCAAGCTGAGTTGAAGCAAGCAAAAGCACTCTCTGCAATCCAAGCAAACAAAAGTGGGAATGAGGCTTCCTCCAGATCACCTGCCTAAAGCTGCTGTGACAGGGAGGGGACAGGAACATGCAGCCAAGAGGACCTCAGGGTACTGTTGGTGGAGTATGAAACTTTAGTGTTAATAATACTGCAGGTGTTATTCCAGTCTCAACAGAACACGAATTAGCCTGTTTCTTACAAAAACTACACCTCTAACAGCATGTAGATAGGCTTTGTTTTTCTGAGCACACATGATCTCTAGTTACATCACTGGTAAGAAGCTCAGTTGGCATCTTAAGGAGCTCATTGTGTGTGTACAATGAAGGTCCCATGGCTGTTGGGATAAAAGGTCCTGGGCCACCCAGTGTGATACCTCATTACCTACACCTTTCCCCATTACAGCAACCTTGTATATACTCTCATAAACCTGTTTAATTCCAGCAACGGGTCCAAACTACTGGGTCGGTTTTTTGGGTTTGGTTTTTTTTGTTCCATTCTTCTTTACACAAGGGTTTAGCTGCCAACAAGTTTAGATGCAGTCAGAAACTGTATCTCGAAAGGAAATACACTCTGAGAAAGCCTTTGCACAAGGTCATACCTAACGTCAGAAGGAAAAAACACTGCACTAGCAGTGTTTAAATTAAATTAGATTACTAGATTAATCTCTGTGGTCTCAGCTCAGGAAAACCTTGCCAGTGAATGTTTTCGCTGCTAGTCTTGATATATTTCTTTTCCGTACCTATATTTGTAAAAGGATTGTTTAACTAAACATTAGAGCCTTGAGATGTGCTCACATGCAGGACTGTCTCTGTGTAAGCTGGAGCTTAGACTAGCTGTTAAGTTACTCCTGTCTGAAAAGAAAAAAAAAAAAAGGCAACACAGAGAAATATAGTAGATAGACAAAGTTGTGGCAGAAGAGAAGCTGGTAAATATTTAAACTATAAGGAGAAAAGACAGTATTAATAGAGTATACAAAACTTTAGTTAAGCAAAGCAAAAAGGACTTAGAAGATAAACAGAAAGTTGATTAAAATCAATAGGATCAAAGGGACACCATCAAATAAGGTAATATGAATTAGGTAAGA
The DNA here is from genome assembly GCA_038090715.1 of Florisuga fusca. Lineage (NCBI taxonomy): Eukaryota > Metazoa > Chordata > Aves > Apodiformes > Trochilidae > Florisuga > Florisuga fusca. Next base: position 9,477,782 of record JAAWXA010000031.1, read on the forward strand.
AAGAGCAGAGTCAGTTTATAGTACTAATTTTCCCATAAGAACTCTAGTTTAGTATGTGCAGTACCCCAACAAAGCAGCATGAAGAGAGGCTGTTTTGAAGTGTTAGTATATCTACAAGTTAATCTAGTTTTTCATCCATTTTGTACCTTTCTCCTTCATCCTGGGAAAATTTCAAAACTGCTGACAGGGCCAGCATGGAAAATCATTACTAAGTACAGTCTCCCATACAACTGTGTTCTTACCCGTGCATGCACCAGTGGTCAAAGAGGGTTCTTGCCCACATTTCTTTGAAGAGGGTTGCATAGCACTACAGACAATTTGATAATGTCATATCAGATATTTGCAATCTTTCACCATTCTATGAGCAAATACTAGTTTGAACACAAAAACAACAAAGGTAGAAGAATGGCCCTCTTCAGAACCTATTTTACATCAGAAATACTGACTTTCTAAATTTTTTATTATAATTTTGTTCATAAAGTAGTGAATGATAGCCTTTATGTTATTTCTAAAAGCCTCTCTGGGAACAGCATCAATGCTTTTATAGAAGACCTCAGTAACACACTGACCACTGACCATGAACATCATGTTTAACACAATGTGAAGGAATAAATTTTTGGGAACATTTTCAGGAAGCAAACAAACAAACAAACAAAACCCCATCAAAAACAGCAATAAAAAAACCACCACAAAACCCCCAAAACCCAAAAAAACCCCAAACCAAACCAACAAACAAAAAAGCAACACAATCTAAACAAACTGAGGGCCAGTCACCAGTTCTCTGTCAGATAGAAGTGAATTCCCAGATTCCAGGACTAAAATATCTTAAGTTCATATCCCTTTTCTATTTTTAGATTTTTTTTAAAAAAAGAAAGCCAAGTTCCTTTTTTTAATTGGTCGGAAACCGTACTGAAGTAATTTTATGAATAATCCTACTCCACTTTCATATCAAGACAGCAACTAAGCAATTAGAAGTTGTACTACAGCAGACAAATTTTACACAGATGAGAATAGAGAACTAACAGTCCAGGAAAATAACAGAGAAAAGGTTAAAAAAAGGAATTTTCCCATGAGCTTTTTTCTCCCTGCATGCTATAAACCTTCTCATCTGAGAAAACTCAGATGCTCACATCATAGAAAAATTACTAAGTGGGGGTAGGACAGTGACTTTGCCAAGCAACGACACTATGCTCTCTTGTTCCCTTGATGATGGTACTGTGTTCTCATACTAAAACAGATCTGAGAAGTTTTCTTTGCAGTAACAATCAATAAAGAGCTTTAGGAACTAGTGAAAAGAGAATAACTAAAACAAATACTAAAAGCAGAATCAGGTATATCAGTGTATTTTCCTGATATATATACTCCCTGAAAATGCATCCTATTTTCACTGTTTAGTAAAGTCCCTAGATAAATTTAATGTTCTTCTCTTTCTCTTTGACAGCAAATCCTGTAATATGATTTTGGGCATGACCAGAAGATGTTAAGGAAATATTTAATAGTGCTGGATTCTGTTTCACTTTGTTATATTTCTATGAAGGTTTAAAGAAAAAAATTTAGAAGGGGACAAGTTTGATTCTGCAGCAAAAGTTACTAGGTAAATTTTGTTTTATGAAAGCTATACTTGACAGGACAATTCTAGAGTATCAAAAAAGAAAAATCTGACATAAAAAATGGGCTGCAATTTCAACCTTCTGCTTTCTGTACCAACTGCACTGTATTGGACATAGAGCTGTCAGGAAGAAAGCAACCTGAATAGATGCTGAACTTGTGCTGTCATGAAAATAAAGATGGGTTTCTCTTTATTTCTTTCCCATGAATGCAAATAAACACCAGGATGTGTGAGGGCTTTTGATTTGCTTCACTGAACTTGTTACTTTGCTTCACTGAGATTCTTACTCAGCTTGATAGAGCAGTTGCAGTTTTAATAATTTTGATGACCTTGAATTTTTGACCTGAGTTTCAGGACTGCAGGAAGCAACAAACTCATAGCAAAACTGCTAACAAAAGAACAATATGACCATCTCGGAAAGTCCCCCAGCACATCTGCTTTGTAGTTTCAAACCCAACCCCGTCAGCACAGAGAAGCAAAGACAGAGTCACTGTCTAAATTTGACAGGATTCCCTGGACAGAAATCACTAGGGACTCTGCTTAACAGCCCTAGTAAGCTAAAAGCCAGTCTATTAAAACTCAAATTTAGTAGAAGGTTATTACTACCACTTTGAGAAAAAAACTTCACAAAGCCATTAAAAGGTTACAATGCAGATTACAAAGTGACCTCTCTGACACATTTCAAGTGCCAGGGAACACAAGAACTACTCTGAAGTAAAATTACCAGCATTTTATGCAAGTTGGAAACAATTATTTTTTGCCTAGGTTCAGAAATGGCTCCACTGTTTTGGCTAAAACCTTCAAATGAATGAAAGAAATAAAATAAAATCAGCCTAAAAATCAGGCTAAAAAAGCCACCTAGCATGGAAAATTTCAGTGTAAGTTTGACAAGGTTATAAATGAAGGAAACAGTTCTTTATAATCAAAATGTTATGCAACTTTCACTCAACTGCACTTAGCAGTTTCCCCTTGTCCTACTAAATTTGTATCTTTATTGTCGTTATTTCCCACTTGAATTGTATTATGGCCCTGGCAGCCTGCAAAAGTTTATTCCCTTTCTAAAATTCTCACTCTTCCTCATCTCTCCCTGCTACAGCACATGCTAAAAATGTTGGATTAGCACTGAACAGGGCACAGCCATAGCACTTGGGTCCTACTATGGCTGCATACAGGTCATCATGGGCTTAGCAGACTTTGGCCCCCCACTCAAGCAATGGCATTCACTAGGATTTAGCTTGTTTAATATTAAGATATTTTTTTCATTTCCCTTGGAACAGCATTTCCTCATGACTTTTTTTTTCTGTGCTATTTCAGCTCATATTCACATTAACAGTTTGTTTCTGGAAATGCTCTCCAGCCTGTTAAATTTTATTGTGAAATATTTTGACTAGGAGTCAGAGAACTCATCTCTAAAGCAGAACAGAGACAGCAGCCTGTATGCCCCTTAAATGAGCCAAGGTTTTCCTGTCCACCTCAATCACAGCTTGTTACTGACAGAAATCACTGTACTTTGGATAGTATGAAATGAATAGTGAAACAAAAAACAACTTAATTATAGCTGTGGCATATTTAAAACTCATGGGTAACAAACTATCAAGGAAAAAATAAACAGATACTACTTTAAATATAAGAAAATATTTTATACATTTCCTTACTTATTCGCTTATCCCATCAAGAAACACTTTGCCCAAAGTCAGATATTGTCAAAGACTTCCATACTGTCACTCCAGCTTAAATAAGAAAAATGTTTTGAGATGATTTTCTCAAAAAGGGCAATAAAAAGGGAAGGTAATTCTTTGTGTTGGGAGATAGTCAAAAGAAAAAAATCTCTGAAAAGAAAGATTACACATTTTCCTACATACACTCTATGTAACTCCAGAGAAAGATTGGTTAAGAATGTCTTGATGCATTTTAAATTAAAATAGAGTGAAAAAAAACTTATCTATTATTCTCAATAACACATATGTCTACATAAAGTTCAACTTTTGAAGACTCTAAAAGTCGCTACAGTCTTTTCATAAAGCTGCTTTAACACCATTAGTTACTGCCAGTGACACAAAGTTTTATAAAGAGTTGCTATGGGGTAGTCAGCAGAGGCTTATTTTGGAAGCAAATGCAAAATAAATTCAATAGTCAGATGGCCCTTTCAAAAATCTCCTGCCAGCTTCCTCTTCTATTCTAGGAGCATGACTCTATCTGAGGTAATCCTAGAGGTCTCAGAAATTAAATGGGGGCCAAGCAAGTAACTCCTTTATACAAACATATTTACTGCTCCACTTTCAATTTTCTGTAGTTTCATTCTCCTCACTCGTGGTCAACACCACACCATTCTCATGACTCGTTCATGTTTCACCGTATGACTATCCTCATGCTTATAATTAAATATCAATAAATAATGTTATGTCAGTGAACATTTCTTCAACTTCCTCCAGTAGGTCTGTCTTAAAAGAAATTTTTAAACCTCAATATTCTTATGCCTCCCAGGTTTTCATTCCAAAAGCCTATGTGCTCTCTTGAATATGCTGCTGCTTCTCATCTTGTATCTGATGCTGGTATTAGATCCCAAAACATTTTCCAGGATCTTAAATTCATTGTTCTACAATCCATTTTGAGGAAACATTTTCAAAGATCCATAAGGAACGTTTTTCCTTTGCACCTTTGAAAATCACATACTAATCATTTTCACAGCAGAAACATAGGCACTGAATGTCTGAAATAAGCCAAATATTAGCAAAGCAGAAAATAGAAAGAACTGATAAAAAGTTAGTAAGTACACTTTATGCAAAATGAAGTGCACATTTCTAAGCCTGATTCATCAATTTCTAACAATAGTTCTTAACTTTTAGTCTTGCAGTTTTAAAAAATTTTTTCATTGTAAAAGCCAACATTTCATTCCTAAATCTATCATTTTGACAGTTTCTGCTCAAATTAGGGACATTTTAACTGAAAGCCTTGACTATCAAAACTTCACTGATGAATTTTAAATTGCATAAAATGGACTTTCCTTTTTGGTAACTTCTGTTATAAGACTCAAAGGAGGCAAGCTTCTTGTTGCTGAAACTTCAAGACAATAGTCATGTTTAATGACCCCTGTAGAAAAAATTAAAACTATCAACTTTTTTAAACTTTAATTTACATCTCAAATGTTGAACAAATCAAAGGAACCAAATACACAGGCCAAATCATACATTCTGCATTTGACACAATGTGGATGGACAATTTCACCTAGACAGATCTATAAATAAAACAAAACTAGATTTGAGAAGCCTCAATAACCCATTTCATTCTGTCAGACAGAGGTTTGGGGACAAAGAGAGAGGTTTTACTTACTGCAAAATATTTTTTGCACATTTGTAGAGAGATACGTCAAGCAGTATGTTTCTGTTTGTGTCTGGTGTTGCACACATGGTATTTCTTGATGTAATTTGGATCTGCCTGATCAAAATCCAGAACATTCTGGATTTTCATAAGGTTATCATGTAATTATTAAGAGTTGTTTAGAGTCTTGTAAGAGTTGTTTTTCACTTTACCACAAGAATTTCAAATGGAACTGTGTCACTGACGTAGTTAATGTCTGGTACCTGACATAATGGAACAGAGTCCATAAGAAGGGGTAGTTACATTACTAAGATGAGCAGGTGCTCAATACATTCAACATAAGTGGAATAAGACTGCTCCATCAGTCCAATGAAGGGCCAGAAATGTGATAATGGGGCTGAAGCACTTCTCACACAAGAACAGACGCAGAGCCCACCTAGGATATTTCTGATAGGTTCCCAGTTGTCTCTTGATGGTGGAAATCTGATTTCCTCCACTGGATTTCTCCTGAATTCCTCATGGAATGTTTAAGGTAAATTGTAAAGCTTTATGAATTTTTGGAGTACAAAGAACAGTCTCAAATGCTGAAGAATGCCTGACACTTGTTGCAATGGATGTGCGAATCTATTGAATCAGTACAAAGTGCTTTCAGTAATGTCCTGTTTACAATCTGATCATCACTAATAAAGGACTTAAAACTCCCTCAGGCCCCTATGAAACTGGTCTGTAGTGGGGGTCAGGGAATCCTGTGTTGGAGTTTATAGAACAATTCCAGTTGGAGTTTTTTATATTGATGAGAATAAAACTAGTGCTGTGCAGACTTTTTTCCTCACTGAGTTTACCACCAGGAAGTCCAGCAGAGGACCAGGAAAGAGCTTCTCACATGAAGGCCCACACTAATGACAATCTGCTCTCTTGGAGATTGATGGTAAGGATCAATCTCCAAAGGAATTGGGCCATCTCGAGTGACTGTCTTCATTAATGGTTAAAGCTATGCATCTAGGCACAGCTGTGTGCAATACATCCAACACTGTCAGGATTTTCCTGGACTGCTTCCACAAAGATGTCAAGCAACTTTTCTCATAAGATCTTGGAATGATTTGTAGTCATCTGGGATAAAAGAGTATGATTAAAGAATGGCTGGCTCAGCTGGTGCTGACAAATATACTGGCATCTGCTATCCCTCCTCCTGAAGGTTCATTTCCAAGGGAAACAGCTTGGTAACAGACTGAGCAATAGGAGGAATAAATATATCTTTCATGGTCTTGTGGTGAAACTTTGTGGAGTTTTGAAATACCCCACTGTGACACAAAAGAAGTAACACCTGAAAAGCTGAGGCCCAGACAGAAGGATGCCTGTAAAGCAGGAAATTAAGAATGTCTGTGGCAGGGAACTTCAGAGAATTGCGACCCATGTGGTTTGGAATGGAGTCTCTCTGCTGCCTTGCAAATATGATGACAAAGAAGACTTCTAATCATGCTTCAGTATTGCAATAAACCCTAAATCCTTTGGAGGCTACCAAGGTAGGCACCAAGAAACTACACAGGGAAGTCAAATAACACTATGTAACTTGTCAAATCAATCAAAAATTGAACCAAAAATGTCAAATCCCCAATGAGCGTCACCTAGATTTAGAAGGCTGGATAATAAGTTGAATGGGAATTATTCATTGATAAGCAGGGTTTTTTTTTAATTAATAAATTAATTTACATTATTATTTTAATTAATAAAACATTATTAGAAGATTCACATAACCTAAAATAAATATTTCATAAAGTACTGAGGACAATCAATGCAGTTTAATCCCCACCTGATAATTACAGTTTGCAATTTTTCAAATCTAACCACTTTCTGATCTATGGAAAAGGTCTCTGCTGCCTTACAGAAGTGTCCCAATTGCCATGCCATAAGGCAATCACAAAGTAGGTGTTCAGTCATACATTTCCTGAGTACTAAAATAGCCACTGAGCTAAGTTTGAAAATAGCTATTTAACTCAGTAATTGAGATGTTAGCATGGAGCCATGAAACTGGAACTGGTTTCTGTCCTTGTAGATATTCAATATGAAGTGGCAAAAGATAAAAAGAAAACACTACTGAAAGACTACCTAAAAACAGTAAATTAGAGCTGTGGTCAGATAACCAGGGAATCTTAAGTAGATGTACAAGTGATATACTTGGTACTGGTGAGATCAGCACTGGGATCAGTGTCCAACCAGCTGTTCATAATTCCAGGAAAATTTTTAAAACTGACTAGATTTTTGAAAAGAAAGCCATTAATATAGGAGACTGAAGCCTTGCAGTAAAACTTCTGACGTTCTATCTATATAGAAATAGAGCTAGTTTAAAGATTTCCTAGCACTGTCTATAATGTGTAAGTAAGAGACAAAAAATTCAAAAAACAAGTATTTCAATCTAAGAAGGCTGAATGAATCTTAATTAGAGAAAATAACACTACGGTTGTCTTAATTAATGTAATTAAACATTAAAACAATTTACAAAAATATGGCAGAATCTCTATAAGTGATCATTTTACCATTGTTTTCCCTGAAAGATATTATTTTTCTAATAAATGTTACTGGATTTGAAGCAGAGATTTATTCTGACTGCATATGTAGTCTGTGAAGCCTAATGTCAACACAGGTAAATGCAGCAATCCCTTCTTGTTTATAAAACCCATTAATACATAAATAAATTTCTAATAACTTAGAAAAAAGAAATTAATATATGATCATTAAACCATCCCAAGTTGTCATTTGCCTCCTTTTTTCAGTTGCAAATTACAACATAGAAAAGGATCTGTAATAATTGATTGTTGCAGTTGGAGCACTGAACAATCTCTAAAGTCATTTTCCATTTTTAAAAATTTCCTGCATACTATGAAACCATAATTTCAATTTTCTTCTGCAATATATCAATCTGATACTGAAGTATTGCATCATGTAAATTATAAAGACAACACTAACAATAGTGTACAGACTATTTCTCAATTGGTCTTCACACTGAGCAGCATCACCCTTCATGTGATATATAAATACATAGTATATAAATACATAGCATTTATCTCTGCAGTTGGACTAAAGCTTCTGTAGTTACATGATAGAGCTTTAATATTAAAATACTAGCAAGAAAGTTTTTGAGAACTGATTCAACAACAGTCTTGCATCCCATACTTACTCAAACTTTTTACTACATTCCTATAAAGACAAAAATTTACAATTGTGTCCAGGTTTCTGACATTTTCTTTGCATTCTAATATCTCTCAAGTATAATCCTTTTGATGTAAATGCAATTTGATTATTAGTCCATGTAGTAACGAAGTCCTTATGTTTTACTTTTCACTAGTAGGTGAATGGAATTCATGGAAACTCAGTGTTCATTCCAAATCAGTGTTGGGTAGATTGTTTTATCTTCTACAGACGGATATTGTGAAACCCTGTGCAGTTTCTTGTCATTTGTTAACATTATAATGATTACCCATAGGCACAGTTATCTGTGGGCTCACATCTTGACTTGGTAAAGAAACACAGTCAAAGGACAATCAGGAAAAAATATGGATACAATGCAATAAATCCCTCTTACCAGACCAGTCTGTAAGTTTCATAAGTGCATACTTGGCAATCTCAGAAAGCTACTTTACATGCGAGTTTCAAACATCTGTGCTACAGCCTAAAATATTCCACATGAATGGATCTCTTCAGGATCTATACAACATCTTGGGATGGTGATGACAGCAGTTCAGTTAATCTATTCACTCCTTATTCTGTGAATATTGACTATATAAATAAGCAGAGTTATTGTATGAAAAAACCCTCTATTTTAAATGAACACTTGCAGAACACCAGGTGCCCTTTATAAACATTCAAACATGAAGAATTTTTGATGTATATAATCCATGCTATTTGTCTACTGCTTTGGATTTCACCTAATTTCATGAGAGAAACTAAAATGGATACTTTGAGAGAGTCTTCAGCACGGTTAATTCGTTTTCCTTTCTTTCTTGATTTTTTTCACAGCTTATTTACCAGCATAATAAATATAAAGTAGCATTTGGTGTGTTAGTCCGTGCTAACATGAGTTGGAGTGACATTCAATCTTTAAGTGAGAGGTGGTAACTCATGCTTTAATTGCCCATGTGAGAAGTTCTTTCTGTGCCAAGCCAAATAGGAATTTCTATTTCCATTGGCAATTATTTAAACTAATTTCTTTGACTGCACTAGAATGAAGAAGTTGCTGCTACAGGGCTTCCTCTGGGAGCTGATTCCCAACAGCCAAGACAGTCATGACCACGTAAGTCTTACCAGTGTTTTGACTAGTAAGCTAGTTCTGTCTTTTTGCTTATAATCAGTCCTGCAGCCCTGATCTAATTTCTCCACCTAGTAGGTGAACTTTAACACATACAAGTTTGTAATGTGTATAAGGTATGATCAGAGGTTACTATGGTGTCATACTACTGTGGCTGTGTACAATTACTCTATTGAAACTAGGAGCCAGACTGAATTGACCTGCTAAATTCATTTATTGGTAATAGTCACAGAGGCAGGTCTGTCCATTGCCATTTCAGATGCTAGAGAAAAGAATCTTTTCTGTGTGGAAAGTGAAGTAATGCCAGCACGACTATCTCTTCTTCAGTCGGCATTTGGTAAGCCTTAGGCCACAAAATGATGTTGAAAATGGGGTCATCCACCCTGGTGTTAATAACCAGATTGTATTCCTGCCAAAGAAAGCTGGGCAGAAGTATGACCCAGGGAGGTGTCTTTCAAGGAAGCCCCTCCGTAGTCCAGGAAAGCAGCAGGAGGGCATGGCTTGAGTGTGAAACTTCCTGGAACAATGGATTTCACCAAGAAGAAGAACATAGCCCACGGATTTAGGAAATTAGCTGAGCAACAAAGACCTGTTACATCAGCAGCTTCATGAGACCAGCTACTGCTTCCTCATACGCCAGTCGGTGTTCTGCCTTCATTGCAAATCCTCTATCCAACAAGACAGAGGAAAAATCTGGGAAAATATCACCATTTGGGGAAATGAAGTGATTCCTGCTGGTGAGAGAATGCACACCTCACCCTTCTGCTAGGAGGAGTGAGTGCAAGATAGTGGTCAAAACCTGTTCTTCTGCCTGAGGCACATCACCCCTTCTCTTCTTGAGGCTGCCCATCAGCAATTACTGATGACATTGCCAGACACAGCCCTCAGAGCAGTGAAGCAATATGTGACACAGGAAGCATCCTAACTCCTACTTCCAGCTGAAGCTGAAGACACAAAAGAGATAAATATCAGAAATAAATATGTAGACAAATGGTGTCAAGTTAAAAGGCTGAAAAAAGATAGGGCCTTTGGGAAGAAGTAGTTTTATTAAATGACTATCACAGGGATCAAATAATGAAACAAATTTACAGAAATTTACCAAGATGGGGATGAGGAAAAATTACCCAAAGCACGTAAAAATAATGAGGCAAGAGCTCTGAGGGTTTTTTCATAAAACAATATGGCAGAGAACACAAACTATATAGCAAGGAGTTGGGGGCAACTAATTATTTCAAGAAGCAGAGAAGATGGAGAGGGATGATGGCTCATTATTTGACTTCAATGCATAACAGAAATATGCTATGATAGGAAAGTGCAAAGAAATTTCACTTAAAATTATTAAATCTCTGGAGGTCACAGTTGTAGGTAAAGGAAGGAAAAAAGAAGGAACAGGAGAAATACAGTATGAATGAGAATGAAATCAAAAAGCTAAATAAATTAAACTGAATTTTGTTCTCAGTCAGTAGTTATAGCTTCACAAAATAATAGGGTGTATCAGAGGGCTGGGGAGAGGCACAGGGTACCTGTCTTTGTTGGGGGTGAAGAAGAACCTGGGAAATATAAGCAATATTTAACTGAGTTTCACAGAAAGAAAAATCCCACTGTTAATAAATCTGTTTATAAGAGGGCACATTGTTAAAAAGTAATAAAATGCAGAGAAAATTAATTTTCCCAAAGCAAATGATGTCAGACCTCTTTAATTTTTTCTTTGCTAGACTAACTGGTCTACTGTGTAAGGAGGAAGTGTTTACGTAAAATATTGACTTTAATAAAGTCTTTCCTGCTGTCCTAATCAGACATTCTCATAAAGAAAGGAAATATAACTTTGATTAAATTACCTAAGATAAGGAAGTGTCTGTTTGAATAAATAATTAGTAATGACTCACTGCCAAAGAAGGAATGCATTTCACTCAGGCTATCAGAAGACAGTAGTTCACGTCTGTTGCATATTCTCTTAGATGAAGAAATAAAGCTCAGTGATGAGAGCTTGTGAAAGTCACCAGAATGGATAAAGTTACAAGTACCTAACTGTAGCTGATGACACTGTTCTGCATGACATTCTGGTCTTTGAATGATACAAATGCAATGGATGGACCACTCATTGGATAAGGAACTGTCTGAATTGTCACATCCAAAGAGAGCCATTGTGACCCACGGCTCAGTGTCTAAATTGAGATGTGATGGGTGGTGTCCCTCAAGGACCAGTATTCAGACCAGGGCTTTTCAATATCTTTGTCAGCAACATGGACAGTGGGATCAAGTGCACCCACAGCAAGCCTTCTGACAACACCAAACTGTGTGGTGAAGTCACCGCACTGGAGGGAAGGGATGGCATCCAGAGGGACCTGGACAGGCTCAAGATGTGGGCTCGTGCAAACTGCATGAAGTTCAACAAGGCCAAGTGCAAGATTCTGCACCTGGGTTGGGCAATCCAGTGCATGAATACAGGCTGGGAGGAGAAAGGATTGAGGACAGCCCTGAGAAGACGGGCTTGGGAGTGATGGTAGATGAAAACCTCAGCATAAGCCATCAGTGTGTGCTTGTAGCCCAGAAAACCAACTGTGCCCTGGGCTGCAAAAGTAGCAAAGCCAGCCAGTTGAAAGAGGTGATTCTCCCCCTCTACTTCTCTCTTGTGAGACCACACCTGGAATACTGTGCCCAGTTCTGAAGGACCCAACATAAGATGCACACAGGAGAGTGGCAAAAATGATCAGAGGACTGGAGCAGCTCCTCTCTGAAGATCTAGTAGTAAATGTCCCTGACTAAAGCAGGAGGGTTGAATCTAGATGATCTTGAAAGTCCCTTCCAACCCTAGCCATTCTATGATTCTATCTAGGTAAAATTTGCTCCTTATTACTCAAAATAACATTTAATAGACACAATTTTTAAAAAGTTATAAAAAGGAGATGGAAATAATGAATGAGGCAGCAGGAATGCATAAAATTTTGGGGAAAGTATATTGGTAATGATAATGTGAGTAGGAATGGAAGATAGCATAAGGAAGACCTGGGGAGGTGATCCAGGTCAGAGTTGAGTGTACCAACCATTTTTCCATCAACTAAGTCCTAAACAACATGTTGATAGAATAATCTGATCAGTCGGAAGAATCACAGCTGAAAAAAAGCTGTAGACATACCACAATCTGAAAGATAAACAATAATAAATCTGGTAGATTTAGGAAAGACCGCCTGAAGGGAAATGCTGAATGTTCAAACTACTCATTTTGTCAAGCAAAGACATGACTGAAAGCCAGAAAGGTACATAAGAAAAAAGTTCTTTGTAAAAAGCTGATAACAAACTATTCCTCCGTAGACTGAGGAAACAAACTTTTCAAACTGGAAATTTTTTTGTAACATATCTTATTGTAGGGCACAGATATTGAAAAAAATATGCAAAGAAGCAAGGTCAGGTGGAATCAGACAGGAGCAGAATGGAGCTCAGCCTGCACTAAGACATTGACATCAGTGTTCCTAAAAAAAACCCTTTACATAGTTTGGTTTTACATCTGATAATAGCATCATTAAAGCTGTTTTTTTACAATCCAAGAGGACAGAATGTAAAAAGGGAGACCTGCTAACACAACAATACATTTTAACTTGGACCCTGAAGAGGCAATCATTCTGGTTAGATCAGTCTTTCTGAAAATTTTTTAGAATATATATGCATCTGTGCAGAGACTTGGTAATTCGTTTTTGTTCAAAACAGGAAAATTATGTTAATTATTTAGAAAGAGCATCTCAGATATTCAGTTATAATAATTATTTCATTTTAACTTTATGAAGCATGCTATAATGCTGAAATCCTTTCTCTAGCATTAAGTAAACCAATTTGGTTCCCAGCAATGTTTAAACAATTCCTTGTAATTGTCCATTATCAGCAGAAAAGGTTGATTCAGCACATTGGTTTTACACCAATGCATTTTACTTGGTTTACATAAAACAAAAGTTCCAGTATATTTCTATCCAAATATGCAAGAAACCACATGATTAATTTAAAAAAAAAAAAAAAAAAATTACAGACCTGTTACTCCTGTGTTGAAAATTAGGTTTTTTAAGTTAGAAGTCTAATAATTTTTAAAAGATAAACTCAGCAAAAAAATGCTAATGCCACCAGGAAAAACAACCTAATTTCCTCAACAAAGGAACTGTTATTAAACACTTACCCATAAAACCTTAGCAGCATTCTTTAGGGCCTTAACATGCACTGAAAACCTTTCAGTGCCAAGAAGTGGAATGGCAGTAGAAAATAACAGTGCACGCCTAGAGGAAACTGAATGTCAGTATTTCTGGTGATTAGGAAAGTGTTTTATTTAATTTTTGCAAAATAATAACAATAATAATTAAAAATTTTTAAAAAACAAAACAAACAAACAAACAACAAAACCAAAACAAAAAAACAAACCAAAAAAAACCAGAGGATTTTTCAGATCCCTTGAAGTACCTTAAGGATTCAGATGGTTTGAACAAGAAACATTTCACAGCTCATTTATGTCATTTGGAAAATTACTCAGCAAGTGATCTTGCAATGTTAACGATGAAATCAGGAAACCTTGGAGAGCTTAGCCCAAGAATAGTACAAAACAGCACATCAGATGTGTCTCAAACAGATCATCAGGCTGAAATTCAATATTTATTATATTTCACCAATTTCCCTATCCCTAATCAAACTAGAGATAACATGGAGTCATCAACATAATTTATGTTTTAGTGTATTAAGGAATGAGTAAGCAGGTAGAAACGCCAATGACCATGTTCTCATTAATTACTTTGTCAGCCCACCTCTGTCTTATCTTTACATTTCCACATTAGTCATTATGTCCACTTACTCATTCTCTTCCTCTTTTAGTTATGTTTCAGCATCTCTACTATCCATTTTTCCATTTTTTTCTTTTTTTTCTTTTGCTTCACATAATCTCTGCAAAGTTTCTTATTATCCTCCCTTTCTCAGTTCCCTCAGTTCCACCAACTCCTATCCAATTTCTCAGCATTATTCTGCCACTAAACTCACTGCCTTTTGCACTGTTTTGTATCTTCATATATTCACCCCGATCATCATATAGGATGGTGCTGACATCCTATATTTAAAATCCTGACTCTTCATCTGCATCTGTAGGGGTGTCTGAAGGGTCCAGCTACAGCAAAAGGGACAGATAAAATCAGCAGTTATGATAGAAGTATGACTGTAAATAGTTACAGTCATAGTAAATAGTGTGTGCGAGTGGGATGCCCTAAACTCTCTGAAAGGGTACTTTCCCAAAATTATTTATGTTAAAGAGGAAGATGAACAACAGCCACATTAAGCATTAATTGTGAAATTATGAAGAAACTGGCAACAACAACAAAAAAGTATAGAGGAGCACTAAAATTTGAAGTAGCATGGAGAGACATTGGAATGGAAACAGTAACACTCAAAACCTGGTTTCCCACTGACAGAAGTCACCCTGCAGCCTTCACAAGTCCTACATAGGCACAAGCCTGTGGGACTCTTCAGTGGGTCCCAGAGAGACAATGGGTACACACAGCACTGGAGAATCCATGTCCCCATTGCCATCTATGTGGCCGTAAGAAAAGATTTTTCAAACTTAATTTACAATGTAAACATAGCCTAAATTGATTACTCCATTCCCCATCTTCCCCTTTTTCCCCTTTCCTATGTCCTTTCCCACTCACCAGCTCCAGCTCTTTCTTCAACCAAAGCCCAAGTCTCTTCCCCTCCCAGGACCAGTATGACCAGTGATGTCCATTTAAAACAACAAGGCTTGACTCCCCATCCACTCTTTACTATGAACTGATGTCCACCTCCAGCATCCACTACACGCCTCACTTTCCCTCTCCTTAACTTTCTCAAATACATCTACTCCTGAGCTATTCTCTCCTGATATGATTTCTAATACTTTTAACTTTTTTATGAATTTATCAAACTGCATAAAAGGGTTTTGATCTGGACTGAACCTACTAATGGTAACATTGTGCAATGCTGCATTTATTATTATAATAGTAAAGCATAACCTTCAAGATTCATAAATTTAGGCAGTATTTGCCATAATAGCACAATGATCTGTAAATATGCATGCTCAGAAAGCACCTATTATAGTAGTTCACCATGGATATATTTTTTATAAATATTAGATCAATAAATCATACTTCCATAATTTGCAATTTCTTCGCTTACTCTTTTTTGGAATTATCCAGCATTCCTGACTTACGTCGTTCTAGTATTATAGCAATAATTTCAGAACTTAAAGATGAAGTAATGGAAAATATTTCTCTTTCTACATTTCCATGCACACTTGTTAAAAATAAAAATATTGTTATGTCTCCACAACACAACATAATGCCTTGTGGAGACACACAGAGAAGCTTAAAATGAGTTGTGCTTGATATCAAAACAAAATACACATTTTTATGGTTAGTTTTACACTGGGCAGGCTAATTTTACACTGAGCACACAGTATATAAATGAAGACACAGGGTAGTTAAGACAATGCACAATTTTATGTATACAAGTTAAGATGATCAATTAAGGCCATCATAAATGAGCTGTTTGTATTAATCAGGTTAGTATTCCTAAATGATCTTGTATTATGCATGAAGTTTTCGAGTCCTTTGTATTCTGCCCTTTTTCCTGCTGAATTTCAGGTTTCCAAACTCTGAATAAAACCACATTGCCAGAAAACAATATTAAAGCAAGTGGTATCGATTCAAATGGAGGGTTGCAATGATCAAGTGCTTAACAGAGAACATAACAATAAATCTATTTTTGCACAGCAGCATCTGACCTCAGAAAACCACAGGTTTATGCCAATACAGCCTCTGCAGTGGTATATAAAAGTCATCAACATTCTGATTTTGAAATCCTTTAACAACTTTAAAATCCTTCCTGGGGGTAAAATTCAGAAAATACTTCAGGATAATAGTTTGAAAGCTTTAAGTAAACTGTTTTTCTGTCCCTCTTTTGAATCGATAGCTTTTTATAAGGACGTAACCAGGTGGACAGATAATGGCAGTGCAGTGGATGTGGTTTGTCTTGATTTCAGTAAAGCACTTGACACCATCTCCCACAGCACCCTTGCAGCTAAACTGAGGAAATGTGGTCTGGATGATCAGATAGTGAGGCAGGTTGGGAACTTGTTAAAGGAAAGAAATCAGAGAGTTGTGGCCAATGGGATGGAGTCCAGTTGAAGGCCTGTATCTAGTGGACTCCCTCGGGGTCAGGACTGGGACCAGCTCTGTTCATTATATTCATCAGTGATCTGGATGAGGGAGTAGAGTGCTCTTTCAGCAGTTTTGCTGATGACACAAAACTGGGAGGAGTGGCTGACACCTCAGCAGGCTGTGCTGCCATTCAGAGGGACCCAGACAGACTGGAGAGTTGGGCAGGGAGGAATTTAATGAAATACAACAAGGGCAAGTGCAAAGTCTTGCATCTGGGAAAGAACAACCCCAGGTACCAGTATAGGTTGGGGACTGAGCTGTTGGAGAGCAGCCCAGGGGAAAGGGACCTGGGGGTGCCGTGGATGGAAGGATGAAAGATAATAATAAACAGAATATTGGCTTTTATGCTTCCTTACTCTTCTCTCCTGGTTTGGAAAACAATTTTTAAGTACACGATCCTATAGGTGCTTAAGGACAAGCCAAAATAATATAAACACAAAATACACTGAAATCCTAAGACTATAACAGGCAAAGAATAAATTAAATACTTAAAATGTCATGTCTTCCTGAGATACACTGTTCTCATTCTCCTATTTAGTGAAGATAATTTTCAGGCAGACTAATGAACAAATGCTAATGAGCATCTCAGCACTGTGACCAACTCCAGCATATATGGTTGCAGTACATGAGCGAGTCAGGATTTCTTTTCTTTGAGTGCATTTATGTCTACACAGGCAAACTGGAAACCCAGAAAGTCATCCTAGTCTGGTTATTAAACTGAAGGTCTCAGGATCCTTGTGATCTAGCCAGGATTTTGCTGGAAGATATTCAGCTTGGGTTGATAGAAACAATTGTTTAAAAACTGGATAAGGGAAGTTCACTTCCCCTCTCTGCTGCTACTTCCAGAAGGAGTCATTCTACTCCCAGGTATGGAGGCAAGAGACCTACTTTCCTCCAGGTCCCTGATCACAGCTAGGTCCTAAGCCATGCTCCAATGCTCCCTCCTCACCACCACAGAGAGAAATTAAAAGCTTTGACATGTAAAACCTGCCTATTAGTTAAAGGTGCAAGAAAGACCATACTGCCTTTGCTAACTCAGTAAGTTTTCTTGGGGGAACTGCTGCACTGGACAAGCTGTGGTTTTCATCACAGAATATTTTACACAGAACTAGAGCATGCTAGCCTTAGATGAGGCAGATACTACACACTCTGGGCGTACTGCAGGAACTAAAGCCTCAGGAAAGCAGAAATTAGTATTCTTAAGTTATACCAAGTGATTTTAAACCTACAATTTTTTTTAAAAAATATAAATCACTGCTAATCTACACAGTGGCTCAGTGCTTTTCTTTTCACCATATCCATTTACAGTCTGTCTTCACTCATTGGTCTTGTCTCAAAAAACTGAAGAATGCAGCATAACAAGTTTTTTATGCCTATTAGGTCTGATGAAGCATATTTTCAATACAATGTTTCAAAATGCCAGGACCCCAGATACTCACACATATAATTTACTTCTTCAATCTGCCTCCAGAATAAGTTAATTCCACCCCAGAATGAATTATGATTCACACCTAATTTCTGGAAAAAATATATGAGGAAAAAAGTCCCCATGGAGGAAAAAAATAATTTAGACACAGATCTCAACAAAATTCAATTTCTTTGCTGCTTATTATTGTCTGTGTTTTATAGGTCATGCAAAAAATTCACAGGCTTTCTTTGAACTTTCTCTTGTACCTTCTTCACTGCTTTCTCCTCTTGAAGGAGTGCTGTCACAAAGCCAGGTGACAGCTATACAGTCACTTCTCACCAGTCCTGTTTTTTCAAGGCTAAAGAAGTTCCACTCTTCCCTCTGTAAGACCCTGAAAATCAACAAAAAATGCTTGATCTGCTGCTTCTCCTCTGCTATTATTTAGAAAGTTTTTCTTTTGATCCTGATTGAGGCATAATCTGATTTTCCTGAGAATGTCCTCCCAAACCATGCAAATGGCACTGTAATTCCAGCTAAATGTAATCCTTAGAGATGAAAATATTAATTATGGAATGCACATTAGTTATCACTTAAGATTTCTTCTTCAGGTGTCTACAATCAAAGTTAGTGTTAAATCGGTTCTTGATTAGGTAGGAATGAAATAAAGGGAAAGTTGCAAGGAAAAAACTTGAGATATGTAAGCAATATGGCATTTCATTTTGTATTTTCATTTGGCATATTCCCTAGAGAGTGTAACCCAGGGCAGAACAAAAGTAGATACATAACAATGCAAAAGAAAATGCTTTTCACATAAATAAAAAAGAGTGCCCTCATTAATGAACAGTTCTAAGTTAGATGAAAACATTAAAAATGCAATTGTTCTTATCAAAAGCTTTTTTTTTCGGCTTTGAAAGTACCAGAATAAAAGGTCCTTTTCACAAGTCCATTCTTAGTCAGGATTTCCTGCATCACATCAACAGCAACCTGAACTGCCATTACAGAGATGGCTATAAAGGTATTTCCTATCTCAATACAGTTATGGCCAAGCTGCCTATATAATAGAGCATGCTATGCTATAACATATTGCCAGTTCATTTAATTTTAATATTTTTTTTTCTTACTGAAATTTCTAAAATAGTTTTATTAACTTTTTTCTAGTATGATTAAAGGGTTGAATACTAACATTTAGACAGCTGTCCAAATGTTCTTTTAAGCTACAAAAGCACATGTAAGACATTCGCCTCTTTTCTTTTCCACTTCTTTCATATTTGATTCTGCCTCCTTTTAATCTACTATTAAATAAGTGTGCATCACCTATCTGAAAACTGGATTCTCCATGCTTTCCCTGTAATCTACTCCTGTCTCTCCTGCTTTCTTCATTTACAGAAGATGACCTTCTCTACAAATTTTTGATGAAATGCTTTACATTTTACCTTCTAGAAGTGCCATGGTTCTCAAAAAAGGTGTAATTTATTAGCTTAAATTTCCAATAACTTTTTACTCCCTTCATGATTTTGTGGATACTCCTCAAAATTATCTTCACTTATTGCTTCAATAAGGTTCTTTTTACATAGCTTCTTATCAGGCTAAGAGCAGATGCTCTGTCCTCTCAATCCTCCTCCCAAAGTTGATTTTTTAAATTGCTACTTTTTTATACAATATCTTCTTCTTTTCAGTTTATAAATTAGTTTTTCTGAGGTACTGCCATTCAAAAAAAACTACTGAAGGTTTAAATTGACATAGTTTTATCCAATATCTTTGAGTATTTATCCGTCAGTATAGCTATTAAAGCCACTGAAACCACACTGAAAGAAGCAAGTGCATAGGCAGAAAATACTTAGAGTAACATCACCAACATTCCAGGCTGCAAACTATATGTGGCTTTGCAGAAGATGCAGCAAATGTTGCCATTAAGGCAAGGGGCAATCAAGAAACAGACTGATTTCAGGCTCTTCTGGTGGTGCTGTGTCTTTATATTTCAGCCTTTTCTTAGAGAAATAAGCAAAGGATGACTGCATCTTCTCTTCCCTGCCCACCTTCCTCCTACAGCACAGGAATAAACTGTCACTCATTACATTAATATGCTACATTAATTAAGCCATCACTTGCAATAATGATACATAATGTATATTCATTTTAATTGCAATGCAACATAAGCCTCACCAAGTTTCCCATTCATCTGTTTATTCTATACACACAGCATAAAGATAAGAATAATTTGGACCAATTTGAAGGCCTCTACAAATAAACGTCCTTAAGAGTTTCTAAGCAAATAAAATCTAGTACTTTCCAGGCTGCTCAAAGGTACATAATTTTTTTCTTCTTTACTAAGTTGCTCCCTCTTCATATGCTACTCTGATTTGGTACCTTTCCAAGACACTAATTCCAGAGGTTCAATCACCACTTATACCAATGTAAAACACAAATACACCTGTTCAGTACAAATATTGAAGTCATGAGATAAACAGAGTGAGATATAACCCAAATAGGAAAGAAAACAATGCATTAGCATAATATGATGATGTTATTTGCTTCTATTTGGTAAAACTCTTAGATATTTTGGGCATCCAGGAGAGAAAAAAAATAAGAATAGCCATGTAAAGGCCTTACACTGATGGTTATTTTTTGCTAAAAAATACTTGTTAGTGTATTTTTTCAAGATGAAAAGAGGTTCTGCCAAAAATGTATTATGTCTAGAAGTCACAGAATATACTGCCTTCATTTTTTATTACACTGCTATGTAAGTGAAAAGAAAAAAACCTCAAAAGTTATTGATATGGATTATTCCTACCTATGTTCTCTGTAGTGGTGTAAAAATCATGTTGTTATAGATTCTGCCAACGGAGGACAGCAAACATCAGCATGTAGGTTTTGGATTCTTATTTTCATATAGAATAAAATATTGAATTAGCCATAAATGTTTTTAGGAACAGAAAAAATAATAGACCGCCCTGAAGAACAAGAAAAAGTGTTTTTCTCTTGTTCTTACTCTTGCTTTGAGCACCATGACTATGATTTTCCTGTCCCTACTGCTCTAAGGGAAAACCCTGCATCCAGAATTGTGCAAGACCACAGATAATGTGCAGAACAGAGAGGTATATTGAAGCTAATAAACTAGCATTCTAAAACACAGTGAGCCTTTAGAGACATTACACAGCAAGTACAAATTCTTTGTTATTATGCAACTGACATTGATCTGGAAATCTCAAAAGACCATGGGTTTCTTGAAATAATTCTGGGCTTTCTTGGATACTCAACCACATTTCTGGGAGAGCAACTCAAGTAAAAGCACAGATCCACTGTAAATGTAACTTTGGTATGTAGGAGCATCTTCCTATGTGCTTATGAAGTTCTGACATAGCTCTCAAGAAAAACCTGATTTTTATGAGTAACAATAATTAGATCAGCTGCAGGTGAAACATGAGTAAATAAAAATACATATAAAATTTCTGTAAATCGATATTGTCTTCTCTTCTCATTTCTTTTTGAGAGAAAAATTGACCAGACTGCTGACTCAGTTACCTTAATGTCAGACTTGTGCCCAGTAAAACCATTTCACCTACATGAAGAGAAAGTTACAGGATTAAAAAGACTGAGGCCAAATCTTCACAATTCTTGTATAAGAACACTTTTTCACTGGAGAAATATTTTCCAAAGTCATAAGGAAAATGACCCCCCAATTAAAAAAAAACCAAAACAGCTCTTTAGTGTACTATGATAGCATCTGTATTTACTGTACATGATACAATCTTTATGGCATACAGAGGCTGTCTATCTGTTTCTGCCTAAAATATTATGCTGGTCTTAACCTTGGAAAAGTTTCTTAAGCATTTACTGTAGTACTACTGGGATCTTTTGCCAGAAGAGTCACTGCAGAGCCATGGACTCTAAGGGGCTTTCCATATTAGGGGTTTTCTTACTCTGGATTAAGCATGCCAACAGTAGTTAGTTGCCGTTCTGTATTTAGAACTGATTTGCAGGAATGGATTTCGGTCAGAAATGTTGAAACATCTTGTATTTCATTGAGTTAAGTTAACTCCCACAAGACAAATCTAGGGAAACATCCATTAAGAAAGCTCTGGCAAACTAAGCAGTACAACACTAGCTACAGATTTCTGTAGCAGATTCCCGAACACATCAGGAAATATGCACTTATTCACCCACCCAATGGTATCAAAAGACTGAAGAATGTGCATACAAAATATATATTCTGTAGGTTACAATTTATTGGATAATTTTCATCAGTCCTCAAAAACAATTACTGGTGTTTAAACATAAATATTTTCAATTAAACTACTAGCTTAATTTAAAAGATATCACTTGAGGAAAAATATTAATGTCTCTTAATCATAATTTTTAAGTTTTCTCTGAAATAATTTTTAACTCCACTTTATTAAAGTGCAAAATGTTTAATTTAATTTATCATATAAATTGCATAGCAAATCCACACAGGACATTCAAATTAAGGTTAACAGTTAAGTCATTCCACACCCACAGTAACTTTTTAATGTCCAGATTCTCTCTCTGCACCGTAACTCTAACGCTACTGAAAGATTTCTCCACATTTAACATTACCCATGCCAGGACATAATCCTGGCATCACTACCTGTTTTAACTTTGGATCTGCAATACTAACTTTTATGGTACTCCTAAATTACATGACATCAATAGTGGCCATCCAATAAATAACAATCTTATATTTATTTGTCATATTAACACTGTGGTTACAATAACCCACTGATGTCTCCCAGTAAGAGCTGGAATTTTGTTATAGATACTATAACATAAACAGAATTGTAAACTATTGAATTATTACACCTTGCAGCCACTGTATCCTTATCCACAGTAGTTTGAGAAATATTATTTCCCACTCAGGGTCACTTGGTCTGAAGCTAGGACTGGCCAAAGGAAAGAAAGATGTCTCCTATGGTAAAAGAATACAAGTAAACTAGATTTAATCCTGATCTCTATAAAAAATGTTATAATTGACTTTAAAATATAAAGTAATCAGAATGTTGTTTCATAGATTAAACAAATGTAGAAAGCAGTGAAGAGCCACCTCAGAAAAACTCCAACTTGTTGCTCTTTAAACTTAGAACCCCTTGTATCAGAAGACACAGATTAGTTATACTTCAAGTAATTGTCTGCACATCCCAGCAAGCAATCTACTTTATTCCAAAAGGTGCATTATTTCAAGTATTAAAAATCTGTCATCCAAAGATAATCAGCTAAACCAACCAAGAACTATGTTCCACTTTTAAACAGTTTTATAATTCCAGAATGCACTGAGGGACTGCAGAGCCGTAAGAAAACAAAACACACACAAAAAAAAGTTTTCAAGGGCTGTGCCGCTCCTCTTTCATAATAAAGACAATCCCACACTAAACTTTAGAAAATGCAGATGACAGAAAGAAAAAAAGAACTTTGGAAAAGTCTCAGTGCAAGCAAAAAAAATACATTTTGTCCAGCAAAATAATCTAACATGTTACTAGGTATGCAGTATTAAACTCTTTCCCTTCAACAATATTTTTTGTGTTTGCATTTGAACTTTAAGGTAACAAATACAAAGTTGAGAGTACAGTTCATAATGACTTCAGTTACTTACCTAAAGATTGGTCTTTGGAGATGCTTTTTCTTGATTGTAACACAATCATCCATTTAAAGTGGGGAAAAAAGAGTTCTTCCAGCAAATAACTCCAAAAAGACAAGGGAGCAATCGGAAAATTTGTTCTTAGCTACTGTGCTGCAGAGAGCACACAGAATGATATTTTGGTGCTGGGGGAAGCCTCCCTCCCTCTTTCTGACAGTGGAGAAGAAAAGGGCCATAGAAGCCACATAAGCCAGGCAGGGCCACGCTACCAAACCAGGCAGGCTGTGCAAAACTGGAGTCAAGTCGGTCAAAGCACAGATTTGTACTGGATTCCTTTCAACTGTGCAAGAAAAAGCGGAAGCTTTGCCAAGTGCTACCCAGGTAAAAGTTTCTTAGATTATTCCAGCCCCAAGAACACTTCTTACACATGCTGGTCAAAGTCTTAAATGCAGAGTCATTCTCTCTCTCTCTCTCTTTAAAACACACTGTTCCGAGGCTCAACTTTTTTTTTCTTCAAAATAAAAGCTGTGCAGCTGTTTCAGCATTCCCATGCAAGTACCTTCAGAAAGTTTGTTCTGGTGAAAGAACTGTATACAAATTAATGAAGACGGATGGATCTGCTCTGTGTGGCTGGCTCTACTTCAAGAGATTGTAATTATTTCACAATCTGGCTTTTATTCACTCTGGATGATGTGTGGATATAACTATGCAAATTACAGCATAGCTCATAATTTTTAGCATTCATAACCTAATAACCCGGAGTTAGCTGAAGCAGAATATGGTGTTTGCAGCTGGTAGGACCATAACTGCATAAAACAAAGCTGTCCTACGTGAGTGAGGAAAACAAAAATGACCAAGTTCAGACAGTGACAGCACCAAACTGTTACTGTTTGAAAGATTTCAACAGAGATACAAACTGAAAAGCTTGCTTTGACATCATGCTGACATAAATCAGGAAGAATTCAACCACAGCGGACACAGGCTGTAAACAAAGCTATAAAGCAGAAGCAGCTGACCCTGGTTCTTGGTGAACAGAAGTCCTGAGTGGTTCAGGTGAGGTATCATTTCCCAGGCACATTAAAGAGCCCATAAGGAAGCTGTACTGGCACAAGGCTCGACAGCAATCCCAGAACCCAGCCAGAGGAGCAGCAAACCCTGTGTGCAGCTCCACAGCCTGCCTGCCCCGTCATGTGGAACCCCTCTGCCCCCTTCCTGCCAAAGGAGAAGACTTAGACTGATATGACCAAGAAAGTTATTATTTATATTATGGACAAATTATTATTTAAATCATAAATTTTTAATGAAATAATGCTCTCTAACAAACAGAGAGATAAAAAATATTCCAACAATATGTACTTACACAAAGGAAAATTTACCAGTTTAGCAGATTTCACTGAAATCCATAAAATCTCTCCCTATAGCTATCATATATTGCTTATACAACAGAGTGACAGTGTCATGCTTAGTTAGCCTGAAAAGACCCAGAAACCGATCCTCACACTCCATAAAACTGTTTCTTTGACACACCCATGGAGTAACTATCGTAAGAAAAATTGAGATGGCCATCACCAGTTCTGTTGTCTCAATTCAGTTTTACCTTGCCCCACTACTTATTTCTGCTCCTTTGAGGAGTGGAAAAAAATCAGGAAAACAATTCTCTTCATCAGATCACAGATCAGTTTTTGCCAAGATCTGAAGACTTTTCTTCAACAATATGCAATGTTCAGAGTGTTGACAAATTTCTAAAGACTTTCATGTAGTCATGATCTTATTCTTGCCTGCCAGGATTCACTTTTTCTTCATGTAGTTTTCCTGCTCTGGGTTTCAGCACTTCAAAATAATTTGCTGCTTTTTGAAGTGTGTTTGCTCCCTGTCTATATAGGAAACTAAAAATCACAGAGAAACTGCTCTTTTCCTTATGTTTCACATTGTGTGCATAGGACTGCTACATGTCTTTTATTCAGAGAGATTATCTGTAGATCAGGGTAAAAATCATTAATTTTCTGAGAGTATCAAGAAAGAAAAATGTCTCCAAATTGTCAGTGACAACCAAACAGCTTCTTCCATTGAATTCCCTGTCCTTTCATGTGTCTTGTATGTCCTGAAAGTTGTATGCATATTGCAAGTAAGTTTTTCTGGGACTTGTCCAATGCACATTGTTGTTTATGGGACTTCCATTCAAGCATTGCACTGTAAAATGTACTATTTAGCAAAGCCAAAATTCCTGCAGTGTAATTTCTTTGGCTACAAGGAACTTTGAGATGTTAAAAAAAAATGACAGGGAAAGAAAATACTACTATAAAATGGCAACCAAAGTTCATAATTGTTTTTCTTCTTCCACAGACCCTTTTTTTCCCCTTCATTTTTTTAATCAACACAGCAACAACCCACTGAATTTTTTCTTAGAATATTCAGAAGGCCTGTCTACATGTGGAATAAGTATTCTTCAAGAAAAGGTACTTCAGAAAGATACAACAGATTAACTAGACTGCCTGAAGCCCGAATCCCATTACTATAATTCAGGTATTGGTCGGTGGAAAAATCACATGTATAAAATTCACCATTATGGGCAAGACAATTCAGAACAGACATACTGGACTAAACCTTGAGTAGTAGCAGTACTAAATATTCAATCATGAAAAGAGTATTTTTCAATGGAAAATAATAAGCACATAAATTGCTGAGGAAATCTGTTAATGGAATCACAATGATTAGGTTTTTAAATGTTAGTTTATATAAATAACTTTCAGAAATTACTAGCCTTGCTTTGGGGGAGAAAATAGAGAGAGTAACCTCTCAATACACCATTCAACCTCATTGTTCAAAAATTCTTTGGTAACCAATTGCTATTATCAGCTTCTAAATAAACCTCCTCTTTAGTTTGGGATTTTTGTGTGGATGAAATGAATCAGCTGTACCATGTGGGCTTTTGACTCTTTCACCTATTTGCCACTTCATTCAAATTTTGAACTTTGTTGCCTATTTCTGGCAACAAACTGTGACACTTAAAGCTTTTTTCTGTTAAATGCCATAATCTCTGTTCTGCTTCCATAAGAAATCAAGACTCCAGAGGTTTTCCCCTATTATTCATGAGAAGCAAGAGAACAAGTGGAAAGCTAAGTTTCATGCATCTCTTTATTTTCTGGACTAATTAAAGTAGAGGGGACAAAAAGACAACATATTGCTACATGCTTCTCTTATCACCTTTTTTTTTTTAATGTACGAGTTTGAAAAATAAAAATTTAAAGCAGGACTTACAAGGAGAATGCTATTTTAATTTTCATCACAGTACCTTGCACCTTCACTGCTTAGGAAATTAGTAATATAAATTAAATCACTAACTCAAGCACTAAGAGGAAAATGTTACAGTAGAAAATCAGTGTATCTTGTGTGTAACTGGAGAGGATGGTGTGAAAAGACAGAATAGCTTTAACAGTATTGTAATGATAATGAGAGGGTTATGTCTCACAGCACCCCCTATACCACCTTCCAGTCCACATGCAGGCTCTCCAAATCTTATTCAGGTGTCTTATATCTTGTAGTGTCCCCAGATGCAGGTTAAATGCTATAGGAGATATAGTGATTTCCTCCTATACAATCCTTATCACAATCCTTATCCTGCTATACAATCCTTATCACAAGCATGCCACGCTTCATCACGACCATGCCGGGTCCTGCACTTTGGCCACAACAACCCCATGCAGCGCTACAGGCTGGGGACAGAGTGGCTGGAGAGCAGCCAGGCAGAAAGGGACCTGGGAGTCTGCATTGACAAGAAACTGAACATGAGCCAGCAGTGTGCCCAGGTGGCCAAGAAGGCCAATGGCATCCTGGCCTGTATCAGAAACAGCATCACCAGCAGGTCCAGGGAGGTGATTCTTCCCCTGTACTCGGCGCTGGTTAGGCCACACCTCGAGTACTGTGTCCAGTTCTGGGCCCCTCAGTTTAAGAAGGATGTAGAGGTCCTGGAACAGGTCCAAAGGAGGGCAACCAGGCTGGTGAAGGGACTCGAGCACAGGCCCTATGAGGAGAGGCTGAGGGAGCTGGGGCTGTTCAGCCTGAAGAAGAGGAGGCTCAGGGGAGACCTCATTGCCGTCTACAACTACCTGAAAGGAGGCTGTAGCGAGGTGGGAGCTGGACTCTTTTCACAGACGACCTTCAACAAGACAAGAGGACACAGTCTTAAGTTGTGCCAGGGGAGGTTTAGGTTAGATATTAGAAAGAATTTCTTCACGGAGAGGGTGATTAGGCTATGGAATGGACTGCCCGGTGAGGTGGTAGATTCTCCGTCCCTGGAGACATTTAAAAAAAGACTGGATGTGGCACTCAGTGCCATGGTCTAGCAACTGCTCCGGTGGGTCAAGGGTTGGACTAGATGATCTCTGAGGTCCCTTCCAACCCAGCTAATTCTATGATTCTATGATTCTATGATTCTATGAAATACCACCTACTGGGACTGTGTTTGTGTAATGGCTTAAGAGCTAAATTATAGTCCACATTCTCCATAAAGGTACTCAGGTGCCTCAACACATTTCACCCTGCCCTGGATCAAGCTGAATACTGCTCTGCCATGTTTGGATTAAGCTTATTGTGCACTGTATACATAAACATATAGGACAGTCTCAATTTATTCCTTTGAGTTGACATCAGCAAAATCCACTCTAAACCTTCACCTAATGAGTTCCCCAAGCTTTAAAGACCAGATAGTACTGAAGATACTTTTGACTCATTCCGAAGAGAGTTAGAAAATTTGGCAGTCACTGGATCTATTGTAGTACATGTGGCAAAGACATACATGTGCAAGAAGTTGTGCAGGTCTTTAAGTTCAGAATTCCCTTTTTAACTCTCAAAAGTAAGAATATTTATAAAACTACTTTATTCTCTCTTGCTTTCCCTGTTTACATGTACACACAAACTGAGCAGGTAGTTATGTCAATGTCATCACGCAGAATATTGATTTTCCTGTTAGAAATTTCCTGCTCAGACTGGAGCACAGAACCTTGGCTTGAGAATCTTCCCAGTCCTTTACTTTTTCTTTTAAATTTTAGTGTGTCTTAAGAGTCATAGCAAAGCTCAAAATTAAATAAATAGAAATACAAAAAAATACATGTACCAGTCTCCCATGGGGACATTTTTTCCCCATTTAATAAACCTCTCCTGAAGAACAGAACCAGAATTATGACTGTATTTTGTTTGATTCTACCTGATATTATTATGATTTTATACTCTGTACACAAGGAGAAGAGTGGGATGAGAAGGAGAGGATGGAGGGGAAACAACCAGGAGAAAAATTCCTTTGGGGTATACAATGCAAAATTAGCACAAGTTAAAATATGGCATTACTTGGTTTTGAGCAAGTATAGTATTATAATTGGCACAGTTTCTATAGCAAAACACTCTAAATGATGTGTCATGTGTTTTACAAATGTATACATATAATGGCAACTATTTACTGGACAATAGAGCAACTACTGAGTAAGCAAACTGTTCTGTAAAGGGGCAAAGAGATAATAATGCTTAGGACTTAGTACAGATAAGCTACAGAATATCAAGTGAAAAGCAATTAATAAACTCTTCAAAAATAATGATGTATGTCAGCATTCAGTACAATAGTTTAAAATAGCAATAACAGTTTAGAACTCCAAAATTATCTGGAAAGGAAAATATGAGTAACTGTGGCATACATTAAGAAAGGCTATTGGAAAAGGGAAAGATTGCAACCAAAAGAATTTCCCTGCTAACCTGCATTTCCCCATGGAAAATATATGAGACATGATATATAGTCTCTGACTGAGACTATGCTGAAAGGAATCAGAAGAGACATGGCAGGCAGTGGCTGTTCACTTCTTGAACACTATTTGAGGAAAAAAATTCTCATAACTTATGCAAGTACGAAATTTGACTGTATAAATCTTAGCTATAGAGCAGAAGTTCTCAACAGAAAGACTGGAATAGAGAGGCAATAGTGTAACATAACTATCTCTCCACTCCATAGGTTTATCTTCTTACAGTATATTCTAATCCAGTTTTAAGTTTCTCTGTAGGTAGCAGAGTACAAACTTAAAAAAAAAAGACCCATCAGTCACACTTAACAGAGAAACTGTTACAAGACAATGGGAAGAACTGATCTGCCTGCTCTGATAAGTGGTCAATGAAAATAAATACTAATTTTTTAAAAAATATCAGGCAGTTCTTATTTAAATACAGTCAGATTTTTCTGTCATTTTAGATTTTGGAAGTATTTTGAATTGGCTTTCGTTGTGGTCTCCAAGACAAGCTATTATTTTTCTGGAAATCATTTTCATTGGTTAAAATACTCCGGTCTATGCACAGTTATTGCCATTTTCTGGTTTTCATAATTAGATTTCTGCCATCCAGTTTGAAAGACAGGGAAACTATCTGCAAATACACGCATTTCACTAAGGGATTAGCAGTAACTGGGAGTTGTTGCAATGTCTTTTCTATCAGCTATTTGTTCTTTGGTCATATTTCCATTGCCACTGCTTTGAAATAAAGAAATATAAATGCAAAAACCCTACAGGTGATTATATATAATCTTAAAAATCTGCTTCTTTGAAGGAGCAATATTAACAAAGAGAGAGCTTTGCTTTCTGAATGTGAAAATTGCTTTTAAATACCAGTTTCCCTGTAGATGTCTTGAAATCTGACATTCATCATTTTAAAGTCTTACAAATAGTGATAAGTGATACTTAAAGTTCAGCTCTATCCTCATACGTAACCTGGTCATAGACAATAAATGTCTGTGACTCAGAAATCTATTATTCTAACACAATAACATTTTGATCATTCTTATTTTTCTGTTACAAAGATATTTAAAGAAAAGTAACACACATAGTAATGACCAGATTTTTTTTTTTCTTTCTATCCAGCTTCCATTATGGCCTTTGTAATACATAGTACTGGTTTATACTGGTCTAGTAAGGCAAGTAAGAATTATATCTTTCATTCTACACATAAATTACCACCATTTCTTTCCTCCTTATACCAGCTTACCTAGTCCCCAACACCACACTCTTCTTCCCAAGTGTCTATATACTGCTACAATAAGTTTTCCACATGTGCCAAGTTTATGTGTACTCGCGACAGAAGACTAGTAAGGAGTTTCTCTTCCAGCAAAACTTTGAAGGCACCCAGAAGAAAACTCAATTTTTTTTTATATTTTTTTTTGGCAATAGCATTTCCAGAGATGAAAAACAGCAAGAAAGGAGAAATGATTTGTATATCAAATATTTCACTCTCTCCCCCCAGTCAAGTCAAGACTTAGGATGACTAACTATGTAAAATAAGCCTCCCCTGTTAATTATAGTACAGATATGAGAGAATTCTGAAACATATTTCAAATGCATCATCTCATTTGATTTAAAACGCATGTGTGGAAAGCCAACAAAGAAACCTTCAGCCTCTTGCTAGAGAAAGAACATACAATTATATAAGTGAGGGAAATGCAGTATATATCCCTGTGCAATCACTGTCAATGATCCTGAAGAAGTTTTCACTATTGTGTCTGTGTTCTTGAAGTCAGTCAGTCTACACTAAACTTGTCAGAATATCACTTATGCAGCCAACAATTTTTAAAAATAAAAATAATGCACAAAAGTAGTTCAGTTCTCACACTTTTTATCAAGAACTGAAATTTTGCCACAGATATAAAACATTAAGGACCTGACTAGAAAATGTGAAACACACCAAATATTGTCGTTTATAAAGAAGGAATGAATCATGGTTTCCTGCAAGGTTTCTACCTACATGGGTTTTTTCTCTTTTCCTTCTTTATGGAAACACATTTTGCTTTATTCATACATTTAAAATCTAAAACCAAATTAATTTTTGGAAAAATTCATTTCAAAGCTGTACTAGAACCACAAACTGAAAAAAAAAAAAAAAAGCATTAATTTTATACCATACTCTGCCTGAACACAAGGCTGAGGTAGACCAATTTTGCTAGGTACATTATCTGGGATGTTTGAAAGTAGGTGCAATATAATGGGCTTTACTACTTATGCAGTTATTTTACATATAAATTTAGCATTCATGTGACGGGCTATGCTCCCAGGCTCAGCAAATGCAGTTTTGCTTATCTGCCTGGACCAAAGAATGTGTTGGTATTTTTCATACTAAAGTCTTAACATTGAAATAAAAGCAACAAAGAATAGGGTTTTTAATCAAATCTGTGTATGATGTCTCATGGAACTATTAAAATTCTTATGAGTCACTACTGAGTGATAAATTAAAACACTATTCAGTATGAAAATGGTTTTCTAGTATCTAAAAACATCTTGACAACAGCTGAAAAAATTCATAAGATATAGTTTAAAACATACAGCTGTATAATATATTCATTTGAACTGAAAAGGGTGTCAATTCTGTAACTCTTACTAGAATTTGGCCACTTAGTTCTACTCATACCCAAACAGAAGGATGAATAGTTTTGCTTCACACTCACCCCATGTCAGCTTTTTCTCTGGAACCTGTCAAAAAACACAATGAGTTGTGTTATTTGTTATGATTCTGAACTATGTTGTGTGGGTACTGTCTGACTAGACTCAGAAATGGCAATTTGAACCAAAACACTGAAACATAATTCAGATGAGAATCATTACTGGAAAGATCATTGTGTTAAGTCCCAGGAGCTTCACGGTTTCCCTTAGTCAGCATACTGAAATACTGTGCACTTTCATCATTTATTTTTTAAAAATTCTCATTACAAAAGAAAGTTACCACTGCACTGTGCAATGTACATTTTTACATCATTTTTTAGTTTGACAAGCATATTTCACACCAGTATTTGTTTTCTTGCTCCTAACTATTTAGCGTTTGACACTAGAGATTAATTTTCTCATCTCATTTGTTTGAGTAACAGCTCTCTGCTAATGTTTAGTATACATTTTGCCTTTAATATGAAGCACATGGTCTGAACAGCTTTTAAATACCACTGCCATGAGCACAGTAAGTCTCTGTTTTTATACAGATGATTGTCAAGCAGTAAAGCATAATGAGACTAATTTGTAATTTATGATATATGTAGCCAAGTAGAAAACTTTTAATTGTGTTATTGTGGAATTTATAATTAAACAGGGAGATCTGTTACATTCATTAATGCTACTCTACTACTACCTTGACAAGCTAGGACTGGAATTAACATTTTCGAGATAACAATATCCAATCTACTAAAATAATGCATAACAGATAACACCACATGTATCATAAACCTATGTTTTTGTAGAAGGTGTTCCATGGGGAAAGTCAAGCATTTGCTGGCTGTGCTATTATCAGAAGTTTATTATGTCATCTTCTACTCTGCCTTTGAACATTCAGACCAGATCACTTGGTATAAGAATTAAATTAACCCATATAGTAAAAAACAATACAAAACATACATGGTCCTGTATGTTAATCCTAACTAGCCAACACAGCCAAAGCTGAGCACACTTAACAGGACCAGTTCATTACAATTAATTCACACAGTTAAATAAAATTTTCTGCATTATTTCCTGTCATGAGTTACAGTAGCCTAGAGTTAGGATTTGAGATGGCCTTAGCAAGAAACTATTTCTATTCCTTTAAAGAAACAGGGTTTAGTGGGTCTTGAAGTAAAACTATGGGAAAACAAGTTCTTCACTGAATTTTAACTATTTTCTACAACAAGAGCCCTGACTCTGGGTAACATCTGTCAGATGTCCTTCTAGAAACACTAGTGAAGCTCACGCTTCTATGTAAGAACAGTACAAGCCATGAAGCTGCTAAACAGTCCTCCACGTATCTAGTGCCCTGGTTTCAGAGGAATAGGATAAAATTGTTATACTGACCTGAGACCACCCAGGACTGTGAATGTGGCAGCAATTTGGAGTGGCAGTGCTTATTAGGAGGAGAGGGTGGGTCAGGTGGCCCAAATGCACCAATTGCAGTCCGTGGTGCTCAGTATAAAATGGCTTCTAAGTAAGCCTTCTGATGGCATTTCTGGTTTCTGTCTCTCATGGCTTCCTCTGGTACTGCTGTTTTCCTCCATCCTGTTTTCTTGCTGGAGGAGAACATTGTTAACCAAGACAGATTTCCTTCCCCTGCCTCCCTGAGCAGGACTGGCTCGGCTCATCTAGGGGGTTTTTGTGGTCTGTCACTGGGACCCTGGACTCAGAAACCACCTGTGAGATTCCACTGATGAGAACCCACTGACTGGAATGTTCTTTGCCTCAAAGTCAATTTTAAAGTGAATAAAGGTGGCACAACGAAGGAGATAAGTACTGATTGCTGGGTGGAGACACCCCCCATCTCCTTTTTCCTGAGGGCCAGCCTTCTCCCTCTTTTGCCTGGCAACATGTTCCCCATACCTTCACAGGGGTCTATCATTTTCCTTGTGTCAATTATCAAATAAAAGTTTATGCTTGCACCTGACCCTTGCTGGCTGGACTTGGTTCTTGTGGATCAAAAACAACAACAAAAAACATTAATGTTACTCTGAACTGTAACACCACTCTCTGCACCTGAGTCCTGTTTGGGACTTTTCATGTCAAGAAGTAATTACCAAGTGAGGAGACAGGGTTCTTCATCTGTATATGCATTTATATCTTTGAATATCTTTGCATATTTGTATACATTTCTGTAATTCACCATCATCATTGTTGTTAATATTTATTTTTTTATTAAAACTAATCTAGGCATTTTTTCCAACTTTAAAGTCTCCTCTCCTTGGTCTTTTATTTTCCCCTGGGAGGGTGGTGAGGCTATAACAGAGACCATCTGTCACCCAGTTATTGGCTAAAACTCTGACAGCCTGTTGGCAGCACTACTATAGCTCAGAAACAGGATCACTACAGAGAATAGCCAGTAGGACTACCTGACAGCTCAGAACAGGGCTCTTAACATCTTGTCTTTTCTGAGTCTTTGACTGAGATAACCAAGCAATGGTCAAATCAGCCTTTTAATTGCCAATGTTCACCTGGCAGTGCTCTGTGCCTCACTGCAAATGATGCAGAGGAAGTTTCCATGTTTTTCTCTGATACTGCTGCTCAGTTTCTGCTGGCACTGCTTGTGTTCAGGTAAGTCTTGTGTCCAGACTGAGACAGCTACTCCTGTATAAGAGTTTTATTTGAAGTAACCCACAAGATTTATTGCAAGGCCACTATACTAAGTTAAAGACTTTAAATTCAATGGCATAGAATGATTCCAGTTTGATACAGTGAATTATTTCACTCTACGGATACATATAGTCAAGAAAGTATTTAACAATGGTGAGCATTTAAATACCATATGAAATGAGATGTGTTATAATTAATGAGTATATGACAGGTGCTAAAATATAATTGTTCATTTAACAGCCTTTCTCATAGAGTATTTGAGATATTTATAAACCTGACTTTCACCCTGACACTATACATGCAAGCATCTGTGCTCACATGACTTCTGTCAGGTAAATTGTCAATGATGACTAAGAATTTTTCTCACTTAGATCAGTGCTATTTAGTTAACCCTTTAGTTAACCTTTTCTCCATATTTAATTATATGAAATCTTCCATTATAATCTTTGACTCTTAGGAAATTATTCTTTTAGTAATTTTGCAGAGGCCAGCTCAAAAAACATGATTAAGAAAAACATTTCACAAAAATATAAAGCCTAAGGAAAATGTCATGGGCTACTCTGGTCAATTCTGCTAAATCTGTTTTAGTATGATCATTTTTAGAAAAGAAACATAAGGAAGACCATGGAGATGCCAGGAATATATCTATATAAAATCAAGTTGTTTTCTATTTCTGATAATATGTCTTCTGCATTTCTGTGTTAATCACTGCTTTGTGATTTGGACTTACCTGGTTTGGGGAACCACATCTTAGGGGAGGGATTCAGAGGGAGTTCAAACAGTGACTGTGCAGAGCAGAAGCTGATGTTACAAAGCCAGAGGGAAATTAATAGAGGGAATTAAACTTCCAGGTGGCTCAGGGTATGAAAAGCAAGAAACGTGACTGAAAGAAGGAAGCCATTAAAAGCTCCCAGAGAGCTAAGGTTTTAATTTAATTAGATTTGATTTAATTTAATCTTTAATTGCAGATTTAAATAATACTTCGTAGATCTCTTCCAGTAATGGCTGAAGCAGTGAGAAAATAACCCAGAAAGTAGGTTTAGTTTTCAGAATAACTGGTTCTGATGCACTTCACAGATCAATGTTTTCCTGTTAGATCAGACAATGAGACCAACTATGAAACTGTACAGTAGATGATGAAGACAATTGCATCTCACCTAAAGCTGAAACTTTTAAAAATGCAAACACATACCACTGGAGAGAGTGAAAAGTGAGAGACCTAATCATTCGTTAACACAAACACGCAGTCTGAATTTCTAAAAACAAAACCAAATCCAAACATGTCACAGCAGTGACCTGAGACAAATATCTCAATGATACTACTGAAAAACTATTTGGTCTTAACCCGTTAAGATTTGCAAATAAAGAATGTTTTGCACTTCAGGTTCACATTGTGAACATTAAAAAGGGTAAAAAAACCTCACAAGAATAACACTGTGATGGCCAGGCAGAGCACCCATTGCAACGAACAGAAAAAATACAAGCCAAGACATTGCCCAGGGTTTGGAAAGAGAAGCACAAACAGCAGAAGTTAGATGACCATGACAGTGTTCACAAGTGCTAGCACAGATTACATCTCTCAGCATGGTATTTTACCTGTTTTGTAAATGCAGGAGACTGCTGACTTTTGTTCAGGTTCGTGATTGCCTCCTGGATCCTTTTCTGCAGGATTGCAGCGCAGCCAGTTCTTCCCTGTCCTGTGTTTGTACAGCTGATTACTGTTGCCCAAATGTTGTAAAAGTCTGGCATTTGCACTGTATTTTTGCACGACAGATATAATTTTGAATTCTAATTTTGTTCTGACTGTATTTGCAGATCTTGCTGTAAGTTAATAATCCTCCAAACTACAGAACAAAAACGTACCTCTGCACTTCAGAGTCTCTGCATTTCTACACCTTTCTATTCTAATAACAAACCTTTGATAACTTTGCCAAATGTAGTTTCCTGCCAATGTATGATTCTTAGAAAGTTCATCTGAGCTCTAAAAGAAATTATATGGATATGTTTCCCAAGGAATCACAGAACAAAGTGATGACGAAGCAAGTCACTATATTGATTTACAGTGACAACAGCAGAGGAAAAAACAAGTCTAAAAGACAAAGACACCACACAGCAAGCAGATCCAACTCACACTCTAATTTCAGGCAATTAGTATCTAAAGCATACATTCAAATTCACAGGAAAATATTCCTGCATTGGTAATTGCTGTAAGCAATCAGCCTTCCTCAGACTCCATCTGAAATGCTGTTGACAAGTTAAATATAAATTGGATAAAAAACAATTCCAACAACTCTAAGAAACCACCTTGGACACCACATGAATCATGAGCTCTAAGTACATTACCTTCACTGTTTTTCTTAGATTATTGTAAAATTATGATGCTGAAGTGACATTTGAATGCATAGAAGACAGCTTTGATTCCCAGTTAGAGAGATCTAGCTTGTTACTACTGATACTGCACAAAGCCTTGTAAGCTTATTCCATATTAATGGTGGAAGCTGATCCCTCCACAGAATGTCCATTGTTAAGTGTAATGACTGGTATTTAGAATAGATTAATGGCAAAAATAACCTGGCTATTTTTCCTTCATGTACAAATGTAAACAGTGTGAACTGCTAGATAAGACTCTGGGCTGGGACCTAAAAGCCCTGAGCTTTTGATTAATCCATTGACTGATCTTGGACAGGTCACTTTTAACTCAGACTGCTGAAGTTTCAACAGTGGGAGCTGGTGAAATTTTTTCCCTTCAAAAGGTGCTTTGACTTTAATGGACTAAGATTCTTTATAAGAACTAGGTATTCTTTCTTTTCATTTCAGTGACTTTGTAGGCGGAGCTTCTTCTGAAACCCCTTTCCTATGCAGTAATATCCAGCAATATCTTTTTCATCCCTCTGATGTATCAGGTGCCCTAGTCTCATAGTTTTGTCAATTTGTGAATATGTAACACAATTTCTCACTAGCACTTGCCACAAATTTAGTATGTCCTTTGGTATAAGCCTTAAGGAACTGCTTTAAGGTGAAAAAAAAAAAAGGCAAATATCAAGTAGTTCTCAGGGTTTCTGCTTTGTTCCAAAACTACACTTACTGTTGGAATACTGCAGCAATCTCCTGCTGGTACTTTGATCCAAGAACATCATGAGCTATGCAGGTGGTTTCTGTCACACTGTCAGTCATATTTTTGACAGATTTTGAGCCTGCAAAATATTCTCTGATAAATTTCTTAATGTGATCCGTGCCAAGAAAGGAAAACTTATGTTCTGCCAGCTTGCTGACAAACCCTGTATATGATATCAGACTTTTTCTCAGTCAGTAATGTAAATAAAACTTCAAATCATGCTAAGAAATACTTGAGAACCTTGCAGAAGAATTCCACTACACTTGACCAGGTTCACTAAGCCAGAGTTAATATTGGTTTAATATGAAAATTACTATATTTATAATTATTATAGTCACAGTCATAATATTGGTTTTAATATAAAAAATACCCCTTGTTATGTCTGAAGTTCAGCAAACCTGCCTATTATCTCCCATCAGCACAACGCAATCTTTCAAGTTAAGCAACACTATAATGCAAAAACAGCATCTGTCAATAACTCCCTGCAAACTGAAGATACAAGCCCAAGGAGGGTTATCCCATTTCAGATTCCTACAGGTCTCTTTACTAACATCTTTTTCTTTGAGTAGGAGTAGTAAGGAATAGTTCTGAAGTTTCACAGGTCAGTCTCATACAGGTTGCCTGGAGTAAAGTTCAAAGACATAACTATTCTGGACTCTCAAAACCATGCAGAAATATAGAAGGTGTTCATTACCCTTTCCAGCTAATTAGTCTAATGGAAAATTAAATCTACTCTAATCTCTAGCACTTTTTCACATTATGAAATTTTGAAAGGCAAGTCTATATGAGTCTAAATTGAATATCACAATGCACAAAATATCCATTTATTTTCCAGATGTAAAAGTACTGAAATGTATACATTTTGTCACAGCCCTCTTGGACAATATATTCACTAATCCTAAACCTGAAGCCTACTTTGAAATGCTGTTTTGCCCTCAGATAATTCATCAGCAGCTAAGCATAGTGACTGAAGGAATTTAAGGGATAATGTGGGTTGGGACTATTCCTATGCTCATCACTTCTGGGAATTTTAGGTCTTCTCCTTTACTACTTTCCTCAAAGTAATTTCCTCCTCCCTCCTACCTCTCTGAAAATTTCTCTAGTTTCATACCATTTGATTCCTCCATTTTCAGTAGCATTCCAAGATGAGACATGTTTTGAGAAGGCTTTGTGCAATACACAACAATATAATCTCACAGGTCAACTCTCAGTTAAATGCCAAAGGATCCAGCAAATAAAGGTTTCTCATTGTACCTAACCTTCTTGGGTATGAATAGAGCTCAGGTGACATGCAAAAATAAATGCTGAAATACTAAATAGTATTATTCAGTGGTTAGGTAAGTATTCTCCAGTAACAACTTGGAAAAATTTCCGTACACTAAAATATTTTTAAACAATGTATTTTAAACATTTGTTTGCTGTGACAGTACTCAAAATTCCCAGTGGTAGGTAAAGACATCATTGTACCAGTTGTTATACAAACAGAACAAATGCTGATTGCTACCCCAAAGATCTCACCATGTCAGTTATCTGAGAAATCAGTACATTGATGTGTTATCAAGTCTGAATTTTGTTTTAAACTTTCAGAATGAATCTGCATCCCACAGTATTTACTTAGAGGCAGAATATATTATGCTTTGAGTCATTTGTATAAAATTCAAAATACAGTGAAATAACAACCATACCTTGTTAAAACCTGATTCCTTGTTTGATCCTAGTTGCCAGGGAGTATCTATAGGAGCAAAGCTAAGAGTGGTTTGCTTAAAAC
Source organism: Florisuga fusca (assembly GCA_038090715.1). Classification (NCBI taxonomy): domain Eukaryota; kingdom Metazoa; phylum Chordata; class Aves; order Apodiformes; family Trochilidae; genus Florisuga; species Florisuga fusca. Next base: position 9,517,200 of record JAAWXA010000031.1, read on the forward strand.
AGAATAAATAAATACACAAACTGAATACTAAACATAAACACTGAATCACCAGCTAAGAGGTTTCACATTTCAGCAGGCAGCTTCCACTAATAACAAACACAATAACTAAACCTGCTGAAATGCTTTCATTTTTATAGCTGCTTCCCTAACAGCATATACCATTTTTACACACTTCTTGCAGGTTATTCTAAGGAAGGCAGCCCTGAGAGTCCTGAAGATCAGTACTATTTCCTGTTTAAAGCACACACCTGTACTGGTCTAATTTTTTTTTCCAGTTAAAATGGTAACTTTCTGAACTTGCAGTAATATTTAGCACAATTTTAAAGGGTCCAAACAGATGATGAATGGTCATTGCAGTGATAATTACACTTGCCAGGAAGTGATGAAGCATTTCATACTCTCTTGCTCGTCTTATTTGAAAATTAAGAACTTGGCACCTATCCTTTTTTTATTTTAGCAGATGTCCAAAAAGCTGCAGCATACTTTTCTAGACCAATGGTAGAAACAGATGCACAGAAAAAATGTAACAAGAAAACAACTGCCCAAGGAAAAGAAAAAGAATGGAAGAAAAGCCAATGACAACAGAAGTCCAAGAATTTCTAGACATTTGGTCTGAGGCTCTACTTAAACTCCTAGAGTATTATGCTTTCCACACTTGCACAGAGAGAAAAAATGGAATAAAGTTCTAGAAAAAGTGCTGAACGAGAACTAAGAGGAGTTTTAAGCTATGGGATATGATGAAAGAGCTGCAGAATTCACTTACATGTAAATGGATCTAAGAAGAAGAGAATGTTGAGTTTGTTTCTTGTGATACATCGATACTTCAGTGAAATAATTAGTGCTACATACATGTCTGAGCAGAATCTTATAAGGATGGTATTTATCAACATCACAGATCAAGGCAAGACTATCCAAAAGTGCCTTAAAGTCCTCTGTTTAGTTTCCATCACAAGGTAGAGGCTGGGCATTCAGACATCCTAATTACTTCCTAGAGGTTCAGCTTTCACTTCTCCATTTTTTCTGAGAATTAAAAAAATTAAGTCAGTCGCTCCTGAGCAGTTTCTTAAGTCCTGCACACAGCTATGCTCTTCATAAAGGTAAACCAGAACACCTTGATTTAGAAGAGGTAAATCAAAGCAAAGGAGCATTTTCAGATTTATTCAGTTATGGCATTAATGGACAAGTAGAATCAGCAATATCTTTTGAAATGGAATAAGAAACAAGAAAAATTTCCTCGTCATGCTTTTTCTCAAAGCCTTTGAACATAGAGGGATGCCTGGTGAACATTTGGTTTGAAAACTTTCACACTCATGTTCTCCAACAGCCACTGAAAAAAAAAGCTTAGAAGTAGCAGGCAGCTTTGTTTGATTTTTCCATGTGCTGATCTGACAAGAAGTGATTAGAAAGTTCAGCCATCTGCTCCTGACCCTGACCCAAAAAGTAACAAAATTCCTGCAATGATTTTTATTCTTTTTCTAAAAATAATAATAATAATAAATAAATAAAGCCTTCTTGGAGTAGCAGTAAATGATAAATAAAATGAAGACTGGGAACATATACATTCATATATTATTTCACATATAATTGCTCAGGCCTTGAATTTAAATCCTGGGGGTGTTTTCTGCTATTCAGTATTCTGCATTCCATCATATTTGTCAGACAGTGTTTGGCTTCCAGGAAGAAGCATCACTAAAGTTAAGTCAGCAGCCTGCAACCCAAAGAGCCCAGAAAATAATTCCTAAAAATCTATAATATGCATAGAAAATTTTTAGTTGCTGTAGTGTAAATAAGAATAGCAACAAATGCTTATAAGGATAGAACTTGTACAAGAGCTTACCTTCCAGCTTTTTTTTCTCCTCTTTTTGCAAGAAAGTGTTTTTCTGTGAGAACCTGCATTAGCAAATCCTATCTTAAATGTAGAGACTGACTTACCATATTTTTGATGCATCCTTAGTTTCTAATTTTTATCTGAACTATTAACTTCATGCTGTGTCTTTTTTATTATTATTCCCTTGTGTTTTCCTGCTACTTAATATGAGTCTAACACTATTTGAATTTGTAAAACAGAAAAAACCCAAAATTACTATAAAAAGAACATTTAAAATTTATTATAACTCTCAAAAACTTGGATGAGTCTGTCTCCAGCCCCTCAAATACATTTTTGCTGCAGTACACTGCTACTTCTGAAGATTATTCTTGCATTTTTTTAAGTATACCATTAATTTCTTTCTCCACAGATTCTGAGGGCCAATTTGTGCTGATGTGAAAAGATATTTGTGTATCTAACCTCATATATCAACATGCTCTAAAGCATTTGGGTTCACCTAAGTAACAACATGTAAAAAGTAGCAGTCAAATTTGACAGTTATTTTGAAGGAAAAAATAATCACTATTATTAAGAGGAATTTTCATCCATGTATACATACGTTCAACTATGCAAAAATTAAATATTTATTCCATTTTATCAGCCAAAAGTATAGTTACATAAAAATCAGCAAAAAGGAGTTAATAACTTTCTCTGATACATGAAGGCAAGCATGCTTATCATGACATTTACACCTACTCAGATATTCATCTGGGAAAATCATATTGACAGCTTAGTACTTGAAGCCATCATTGTTCACAGACACATATAATTAATTGCTAGACAGTAATGAGATGTAAGTCTACTTGTAAGTACGCAGAGGGTGAAAGGTTGTGGTGCACCTGCATATATCCACTACAAAAATTCCTTGTTGCAAAGACTGTCTTTATTAGCAAACCAAAATAAATCAAAATAAAATACCATTTTTTTTGTGAACTCTGCTTAGAGCTACTTTCCAAGGCTGGCCACTATCCAGAATCATTCATTTGTAGGTTGGGGGAAGAAGGTGAGGAGAGGTTTCAGAACTTGTTCACCCTGTGTAACCTCATCTTTAACTTGACACCACTCCCAAGGCTTTGCAAGGTGGACTTGAGCACATCCCATCACAACAAATCACCTGAACAAAAATAATTTGTCTGGGGCTCTTACTGAGTTCCCAGATGACCTTGTTTCATAAAACACCAAAAAAGTAAAAGATCCATGAAGTTCCTAAGCTCTAAACAGTTTACTGCCCAGTAATAAGTCTACAGAATTTAATATTTCTTACAGGACAAAGAATTTACCTTTTAATCAGTTTTATCAGTGACTCTGGAGTTCTGAGGCCTCAGAAGTCAGTCAAGAGAAATTAAGTCTCATGCAGCTGTATATTGGGGAAACTGACTAATCAAAAATCACAGAGGCAAAGAGGAATAGAGATGAGGAGAATTCAACATAACTTTCTAGTCAAGCGATTTGTTAAGTTAGTTTTGCTACTGTTGGGATAAATCCCCTTAAAATGAAAAGCCAACACAGAACTCAAACATGATGCTGCAGATACTGGAACTTTCTAGAGTGCACAGCCCTCAGCTATAGCCCTCACCATGTATCATCTCTGACTCCACAGCAGCTCCAACTCACCGCTCTGTATGTATGGTTAGATATACCCAGAAACAGTAGTAACAGAGATGTGTCTCAAGGTGGTAACATGAGTAACGCTTTCTTATCTAAACCAAAATAATAGACATAATAATAAAACATGCTAATTACCATTAATATATATTTCGTATTTCCAAAATATTTTCCTTTTTCCATGTTTTTGCTCTGAAATATTCCTTTCAAATACCCTTTCAATACTTCTGTTCTTGCAAAGAAATAGCACAAAAAATGCATATTTCCCAAAACCCTATTAACATTTTTTTACCTGGTATATATTAGGCTTACTTACCAGATTTGGCTGTTGAAGAAGTTCCTCAAGATTACCAGTCTTTCATATTACTTTATCCTCTTCCTATGAGAGGTGCTGTTAAAAGAAACCCTCTTGCTAGCAAAACATAGTGACATAGCTAAATTGAAATTAAACTGAAACTAAATTGAAACTAAAAATTAAATCATGCAGGATTTCACGTTGTATTGAAGTGACTAAACACAGCAGGAATAGAACATCTTTCAGCAAAAATGGAGTGGGATGACAACCACTTTTTGGTTACCATCTACCTTTAAGACAATTTTTTCAAATGTTAATAGGAAGAGAATAAAATAACACTTTTAGTAACAAAACCAAGTGCATAACCTTGAAAGGAAGTCAATGGTTTTTGCAGTAGGAAAAAACCCACTCCTTTTTCTCTGCTCCTTTCTCTTTGTGAGTAGTGCTCTGGGAGTGGTACCAGTACATCTTGCTGTCCTATTTCTATGAAAAAAATCCTTGGAGCAAGCTCATTCTTGATTAAGTTATCATGGTACCAAGGAAATGTAAAACACTGAATCTTTCCTTGTGCTTGTCAGTTTCAGTGAAGGAAAATCTTTTTGATAATATTTAGAGATTTTGTTTCTAAATACACCAGTTTCAGCAGAGAATTAATATGTGACCCAGACTCTGAAAATTCATTCCCACTCCATGGCACATTTGTTATCCCTTCTCTGTGCCAATAAACCAGATCCTTGACATTATCTGGATTCTTATAAACAATCTGGACTAAAGGTAACTCTCCAGTCAAAAAAAGAGTCGGGAAGAGAGGAGAAACTACCTTGATTACTGAAGCAAGAACATGTTGTTGCATCCAAAATGGAACTGAAGCTGCAAGAGATAAGTGGGATAACTTCTGGTGGGTCTTTTTTTCTACAGCATAAGTGTGACATTTTTATTCTTACCTTCCATTGAAGTGCAAGTGACTGAAGAGCTGTTATAATTTTTTTAACACATCACCATAATTGGTAGTATATTACTGTTTATTTTCATTTTCATAATTCATTTACACAGACAATCTGGGTTAGCTGCAATCACATAGGTAAGTATGATGCTTTGTGGATAATGAAATTCAAAATGGTAACCTACATTTGCTCATTAGCACTCTAATTTTGTACAGAGATAGTTTACCGAGTAAAACATCTTTTTTCCATGGATAACTTCTGAGCTTAACTCTTTACACGTGAAGGAACGGCAACTTCTAGACTCAAAATGTTAGGAATGGCTTCCAGTGTTAATTAGAAAGAGAAGCCTAGGGAAACTGTAGTATTTGTGATGGCAAGAGACATTTTGTAACATGGTAATAATGCAAAAGAAAAGAGTTCTTTCAATGGGGAGGGCTGGATTTAATCATGAAGTGAAGCAACAAATGCTTTTTTGTTTCTGACACTTTCCTCTGAGGCAACTCGGCGGGGAAAAAACAAAATTTCTTTTATTTATTAGAAACTTTCAGCAGTGCTGAGCGTATAGTGAGAAGCATTCAGCTACCTGTAGAAAATCCAAGTACAACATTTACAACTTAGTCACTTAATGTGTCCCATACTTCTACTGTTATACCTAATACTGTATAATACTGTGCATATCATGCTATCTCATGTATATCATGCATGCTGCACTAGAGGAGACTGCAATGTAATTACTTGTTTAAAATGGGAGTGGCATTTGATAAAAGTATCCCTTCCCTTCTCTCTCTCCCTTGCTCCCTGTTCCATCCTCTAAATTGCTGCAGAAAAACTGCTAAAATAAAATTTTAGATTATGCTGTCCAAAAGTGGCGAGATCTATTTGTGATGATGATAATACAAATTACAATCTGCTGGTTTTATTATTTAAAATAAATCTAATGACAAACTGGGATGCAATCAAGTTCATGTGAGCTGAGAAGCCCATCCTTAGTTTGTCTATCTGGAAAAACAGGGCTCATCAGTGAGAGTGGGCAAAAGTCCAAAATTTTAGCAATAAATAGCAAATTTGATGCAATCTGTTTCTGTGTTACTACTATAGCTTCAGCCAAGTGATAGACAAAGGGAGGTAAACATGTTTCTTTCCTTTGGTGGAACGACTGGGGGGAAAAAAAAAACAACAAAAAAACCCAACAACAACAACACACCACCAAACCAAAAAACGAGAGAAAACTTAATTCCTGTCCTATCAGGTGACTTCTCACTTGGAAATTAAGAAAAGAAGAATCACATCCAGTAACAACTAATATTATGAAATATTGTGTTCTTTTGTCACAATAAAGTAAATCTGTTCTGGGATCACATTTATTCTGTTGTAATTCAATAGCCTTCAATTATACCAGTGTGAGATGAGAACCAGGCTAATTTAATTAAATTAGGGACTTGGTGGAGAAATCACAGGCTGAAGTTCTCTGGTCTATGCTCAATGGACATCAACTGTATTATGTTAATTATGCCACAAAAACGATTACATACCTTTCTTCATCATTCAAAAACCCCAAACCTCTTTCGCACTGTCCATTTTAAAAAAATCTGTAGCCAAGCACCATATTTTACCTGAAGGAATTAAGTGAATGCTGGATCTTACATTTTCTTACATCTGCGAACGAGTCTCACAAAGCTACAAGATTTTCAGAACTTTCAGATTGAACCACATAGTCCCAGTACAGCCAGGGACTGGAGAGCCTAATGGGTTGGATAAAAGCAGATGACTGAGCAAGTAGGACCCATAGCTGGGCCTTGAAGTACATTTGCTGAGATACAGAAGTATGCAGAAGCGTGCAGCTGCCCTTTAGTTAGAGTCAGCTATTAGTTTTCAGAAGTGAAGCATCATATGGAGTTTTTTGCACTCATGCCCATGTAAAAAGCTGGAACTGGTCCCATGCATGTGGTAGTCTGCCAACTTTAGTAAGGCATGGGTGCCAGATAAACACAGATTTAATATAGTTTGTACAATTTAGAAAAATTTCAGTTCCATGCCAGGAGTATGATCATAATGTCAGACATTGTCAAATTATAAGAATGCATTTTAGTGTGAGAAATCACATCTGTTGTCACTTTACATTGCCATTACAGAGCTCTGCACAGTATCTTTCTGAGTCTATTTCAATGTAGAGTCACCATACATAAAGCTGCAATACTGTTTTTCTTTACTGGGAGTGAAAGGAATACAGTTAATCTCTAAAACATCTATGAATTCTACCTTCTCCTCGAGAATCTTCCCCTTTAAACCTTCCTTTCTTGAAGCTGATGTCTTAAAGTTTCATTCTATTCCTTTGATCATTCAAACTAAGCATGTCTTGAGATTACACTTAACATCTAAAGATAAAGTTTGAAAAGTATTTAAAAATAATTTGTATAACAATCATGTTTCCCTACATAGTAATAAGATTCAAGGACTCTGCAACTTCTGAGTCCTCATCTCCCATACCTACAAAATTATTTTAGCATTGAACTGACAATAAAAATGTTCTTAACTTTCAAACTAAAAGGTTTTAAGTAAAACTAATTGGAAATTCTATAATTTCATTAACTCAGTGTCACCATTTGAAGAGGAGGAACTTAAGGAGGGCTTTTGGACTCTGAGAGGGGCAGATGCAAAGGGAGGGATCTATTCTCTTCCATTTCTTGCCAACCTCTATAAAGATTGGGAAAGTCAGCAGCTCTGCCCTCTTTTCTTCCCCCTTCCTGCTGGCTGTGCTGCTGTCCTTTACCACCAGCTCGCTGTATGCTATCTATTGGGTTATATAAATATATATAAAAATATATATATAAATAAATATATAGTATATACATAGTTGTATCTATTTGATACTTTACCCTTTATGTTGTTATTACCTTTCCCTTGTGTTAGTAAATCTGTATCCAATTGTTTTCAGTTTCCAACTTAAAGTCTCCCATCCTTATTCCCCTTTTTTCTTCCCTTGGGGGCAAGGGGGCATAGAGAGGAATTCTGTCCTAGGTTGGTAGTCCACAAAAACTGCCAAGCTGTGACACTCATTATCCACTCTTTACATTTTGTGTTCATCTGATATGTGAACACAAGGATATTTTTAAGACACCCAGAGCAGCATTCTGGATACAGCCCTTTGTCATAAAGAGAAGATCAGCACAGTGCTGGAAGGGTAAATTTGACCTCATGCTAAGACAAGGTTGACTCTTTCATGTATCCAGAACTAATCTGGTCAAAGTTGAGTATAACTCAAGGGAGAAATAGGTGAGGGTCCATACAGTTTGTGCCCACCTAAGCCTCCTAATTTTCCTAGGAATTAATAAAAATTACATATTATGGCATGTTTTCTTGTGTTGTATTTAAGTAGACTGTAGCAGAGCTGCTATATGATGTAAACAGATATGCAAGATTCTCATGCAAAAGCAGAAATACAGTTAGAGGACCAAATCAAAACTAGAATTTTCTATAAGAATTCTAATTGTGTAAGACCATGACTATTTTAAACATCAGGACATGCATTGTCATAGTTGTCTTATAGCTATCCCAATGTATTAAATCTATCACAATTCAGTCTTCTAAAAGGATCTAAGTGTTGAACAGAAACACCAGGCTGTAACAGTGACAGGAGTAACTTAGTGAATTGAGCTATAAAATCTCATAATATTCTGGGATGGTCATATTCTGTGTTTACCTCATATCCAGCTCTTAAACAGACTTGCAGCTGTCATACATTAACTTAAAACCTTTTTACCCCTGCCTGCTATGTAGGCAAACCATTTCTTCTTAGCTAATGTTCAGTTTCCCACAGTACATGAACCACATTCTATCTACAATTAGGGGTATATGGGCATGACCCTGGAATATTTAAGAATGGAACAGTACCTTACTCATGAAGAAAACAGCAAAGTTTTTCTATATTAAACCAGAATTAGGAATCCTAAGGCCTAGGCCATAAGTGTTTGTGAGCTGCCTGTTTTGCATTTTTAGAAATTCCCAAATTAATATTTTACATTAATTAATTATAATAATTACATTAATGCAATTATTAATGAAAAATTGATATATTTCATTTCTTACAAGAAGATCATCTGACATAATCCACTTAGCAGCAGAGAGTTACTAAGTATGCACTGTACTTTTTTGTAATTACAAAGCCAGGAAACCAATGAATTCCACAGGTTCAGAAATGTGCTGAACCAAAGTATTCTGAAGCTTTTGTGTCTGCTTACTTTTACACATAATATATTTATACATTTCTGGAACATTGAGGATGTTTTAGCAAGCAAATGGAGAGAGAGTCCTTTTTTAATGTGTAGCTCATACAAGGCAGACAATGGCTAACCAAACCACTGAGCTAAGATTAAGTGTAGGATGACTCTGCATCCTCAAGAGAACAACTAAAATTAGAACTAAACATTTCCCTCTTGGAGGCAAAGCTTCCTCACAATTATCACTGAACTATTTACATGTGTATCTTATTAACATTCTTCATTTTGATATGTCTTTGACAAATATATTTTAGCATTTCTGGAGAAACAAGCAATCAGTCTCCTTGGGAAGGAACTTCAGTCAAAAGGTCCAAATGAGCCAAAGTTTTTATCTATGGGATTTTATGTAAAGAACATAATACTTTTAACAAAATTTGCATAAACTAGAAAGAATCTAGCAGAAATAAACTTATTTTGAGAAGTAAAATTTTTTTTCATTCCTTTTACATATGTCCTTGCTGCTTTTCCTCCCAAGTTATTAACTTGGGCTTGTAAGCAACCTAAGTTTTACAGAAAATAAATAAATAAATGGAAATTTTAAAATCCCTGAAACACATTTAGAAAACTGTATGTACACACACAGAAGAAATAGTCACAGGTAAATTACTTTGAAGTCTCATTTTTGTTCCACTTACTTAGAAGTAAGAACAATAATGTCTGTTGAAGAGAGCTGTAACACTAAAATAGAGTTTAGTTGTCACAACAGTATATTACAGGGAATAATAAAAATCCATAAAACTCAATGTTTTTCTAGCTAAGTTGAAAATAATTAAATCACTTGGCCAGTAATTTTCTAATTGCACTTTTTCATTGCTTGATTGTGCAGTTTACTTCTCTCTTGAAATTGTGTCTATCTGACAGATACTATTCAGCTGGATTGCTCAGAGCTGTGCTTCTTTGTGCTGTAATATTGGGCAGCACAGGGACCAGAACCCCCACTTTTCAAATAGCCTGTTTACTGCCACCTCAGTTTATGGTCTTGGAAGTAGAAAAATTCCCAAAGAGATGTAGATTCAAATTTTTTAAAAGACATTTTAGAACTGTCATTCTCCTGAGGAATTCATTTGGGTGGCTTTTTTCAAAGTTTTTTCACATATTTCATTTTCTTCAGAACAGGAATTCAGCATTCCAGCCCACCCTAATGGAAATCAATGTCAACGATGTAACACTTTGCAGAACAGTTCCCTATGCACAGGAAAATAACACACTGATGATAAAAAGAGACTCTTGATAGGGACAACCACAGCAGCTCCAGCTAAGCCTGGCACGTTTGGCATCTCTACCAAAAAAATGTCTCACTTATCTTGACTGAATGTATCCGGGGCTAGGAAAGACATTGATGTTAATAAAAATCTTCCAGTTTAGAGGAACAAATTTCAAGCCCTCATCAAGCTTTTAATTAAAAGGAACAAGAAAGCTACTAAATGTGATTAACTGGTGTCAGAAGTATCAACAGCGACAAAAAAAATCAAACTACAAAACAAAACCACAAAAGAAACTAGTCAAAACAAACAGTAAATAAAATTACAAAGCATAAAATTGCAGGTAAGCATGATGTCAGATCTTGATTCTTCAATAAATTCTTCAGAAAACTTAGCAGAAAAAATACAGCAATAATATTTCATTTTAATTTTCCCAGACAGAAAAAGAGTTCTGTATTTTAGATGAACAAAATAAAGAAGTAAATGCTACCCAATAATCTGTTCTTTAGTGTCTTTCTGACATAAATTACACTAACAGTGAACAATTCAAATGTAAGTGCCTCCAAACACTATTTATCAGAGAAATTCACAACAACGAAATGTCTGGGTAATATTTATGGAGGCTACTTGTTTCCTGAGGGCGCCAAAAGTCTGGAGAAAGTTTGGGTCAAAAAACCAGCAGCCAATGTCAAACAATAGATAATGTAATGCAAGCACTTGCATAGACAAACTTCTTGCTTTGGATCTCTCTTCATTAAATAACACTGCATCAATTAATATCTGCATTATGCTTGGAAGGCTGCACTGCTGGAATGCAACAGTGTCTAAAGCTGAAAAACTCATTAAATAAATAGCAACAAAACCAGACAGAAGTGCTGAATGACTCTGATTATAAACATTTAGTTACACCACCAGGCAGAAGCCAGGAGATCAGTGGGGGAGACTTGTGAAAAAACACATTCCCTTTGTAAAAAAAAAACAAAAAAACCAACCCACCCTTAGAAGGATATCTGTAGAACTATACAGATTCCAGGGAAATTAATGTTTGTCTCACATTTTCTTCAGCAGATGACACCTCCAGGTACGCTGGTTTGTCTGGAAGGTCTAAAATCAGATGTACTTGCCTAAATTACCAACCAGAGAAGCAACTAAGAAATTTTTGATTTTTTTTTTCTTTGACATTTTATGACACTGACTCAGATGAATGTTATTTCTTTTACTCATTCCAAAGAGCCCATGTAAAATACCATTACTTTCCTTCTTCATCGCACAAACCATAAACAGCACAGTGGCAACTAATGAGTAGTCATTCTTAGGGCATTCATGTCAAGAAGAATAAATTTTTAATACAGCAGTTTTCACCTCTTTTTTAATTGGAGACATCCAAAATATTGCCAGTGGTGGCAAAGAGCTTTATACACCAATGGCAAACAATGGTCTCTCGGGGGGTTAAATTCCAGTTCTGTAACTGCTAGCTGTAGATTTCCTAGCAGTACTTAACTGACTCAGGTGAGGTGCAAATATTACAATTTTCTTCAACAAGCAGCAGTAAACAACACAGATGTTTATTCTGGCTTTCTTTCAGGTCTGCTTTCTGGTGGCTAGAGGAGCACTGATGTTATCAAATGAATCATAAAACTCTAGGGCAATACTTGATCTTCATAAAATCTCCTAGTTCAAAGTTAACTTTTCAAAAATATTGGAATGAAATTGAACCCTCAGGACAAGTTCCTATTGGATCAATACTTTCTGCCATGTTTTGATCTGATACTGGGCACCCCAGAAAAGGATTTACAATATTAAAGAATCAAGCACTTAAAAATATAATTGTTTTGTTGGAGAGCTGCTCAAGCCAGATCATCTCCTTTCTCTTTAACTTCAGATATTTCTACCCTAAGACAACTTCCTCTGTTTTAAGGATGTAATTAGGCATGTAAACACTGAACACATCCAACCTAGAACTGACTGAAGTTTAAAATTATAGCAGAGGTTAAAAATGCTATTATGGGTTATTTTTCACTAAGCAGAATTCTCTGCACAGCATCAAACCCAGTCATACTAGAGCAGCTAAAATAGCATGGAGGCAGCAATGAGAGTTGAGGCAAGAATGAATCTTGGGAAACAATCTATGATGGCTGCTGAAAAAAGTCATCTTTTAGGGACCTTGTAGCTGACAAACCTCAGCTCACAGCAGACCAGTTTGGAAATCACTTTTCTAGCAGAATCCACTAGAATAAATGCAATGAGACATTTTTTAATATTTTTACTACTACTTATGAAATTGCATACACGGGCAAATAGTCAGAGCACACAGCAAGTAACTCACATGCTCCTTTAAGATCCCTATTCCTTAGTCACAGACTACCATCAGCTGCATCTTTTCACAGCTACTAAATGCTTTCAGTAGCTCAACACAAGTAAGTCTAAACAGATTTCTAGAAGAAAAAGGGAATCTGGGAAGAAAGCTTGCATCTTTAGTCTGCACCATTGCCTAATTGTAAAGCTTCTTGGACCATGTAGACTGAGTCACTTCATTGTCAGCCATGCCTTCATAGCTGATTACTCATTTTCTGTTCAGCTTCCCTTCACCCCAACAGAGTTCAATTCCCTCTCTTACTGTAGTCACAACTGCTCAGTTTCCTCTATCTCCTCAGTAATATTATAGGATTGACTTTATATGATCACCTTTATAGCTCCTCTCCATGAGGCCTTATTTTAAAATAAGTTCCATAAATTACATTGGTGACTACAGTATGGTAACACTGGTAACATTGGGGGTCTTGCTACCATACAGTAAATCCTAAACCTTTGTAGCCTTAGTTTTCTAATAGCCTCCAGGAAATGGCAGCAGAAACTATTCTAATTGTTCTAGCCCTCCTCAAGAGATGATATCAGGAGTAAACCAGACTGGATGGCAAATGCAAACAAAATGGAATTGTACTAAATGCTTGGTTAACTCCTAAATTACTATTTTGACATTGCACAGGAACACTTCTCTCAGGTGCAGTTTTTAGGAATTTGAGGTTATGCTTCTTCTTCAGGTGCATGAAGTCAATGCCTACTTTTATTATAACTTCCACAAGTAACTATGCAATTTCAGTATTTAGGCATTTGCATTTTTCCAACTCCATATAATTATCCAGACAAGCCTATCCAGATAATTTGACTTCATAAGTTGAGGTGGAGCAGAAACTGAGAGTTCCATGTGGGAGGGCAGTATGAACTCTGAACTAATAACTGAGAAACTGCTAATGGTTTTGTGGCATGCTTCAATGTTTATCAGCTAAACTGGAGAATGAAGTTTTTGAAAGAAACATTTATAATAATTGGTCAGTCTGCAGGGCAAACAAGGGCCCCTGCACAAGTAGCTGGCAGGAGTTCAAAATAGGAGCAAAGTAATTATTTGTGTAGTGGATTATACGCAACTTCTTTCTAGGCAGAGATCTGACTTGAATATTTATAAACTAAATAGTCACAGAAAGTATCTCCTAGGAAGTCTTAAAACTGTTTGATGTAGCATAAGTAGAGTCAGAAACCTAAGCTAAACAAGAATACAGAAATATGAGACTTCATTTAATTGCACTTTAGCAGTCAGCTGCATAAAATGTTATCTTATTTCCTTTGCTATGGTCTTAGATAAAATACTTCATATTAATTGGAAGCATATGTGAGGGGTGGTTGCACACATGTATATTTAAAGTCTTTCAAATGGGGAGTTTTGTTATATTATATTATTTAGAAACTGTGAGACCTGTAAAGACATGCTCTTGCTACTCTTAGTGATATCATAGGCAAATCATAGCTTGTGCCCCACTCCCTCAATCTGCAATCATTTCTATAAGCACAGCAATTTACCTACCCATAGTAAACTGGAGGATTAGCATTTACTCTGATCTATCAGAAGCACTGATATGTGCCAGAAATTGCAGAAAAAAACCCTAGTATGAACCAGAAAATTAATTCTGTGCCTCCTGTACGTGATAATAATGGAAATATCTTTCTAATAACAATATCGTTAATGTAATATGACTGGATAAAAGAGTTCTCCAAATTGTTAATACTAGACAACCGAAATATCTATAGTTATTGAAAATTCTAACACTTATTATCTTATAAAATTAATTAGACACATATTTTTAAGTTACAAAGTTATAATTATAAATTTTTTACCTTGACTGCTCAGGTACAAAACAGACTTTGGTTTCAAAATCAAAAGAAGCCATTCATAATTTATAAAGGAACAAGTCTTACTGTAATGGTGACACTAATGGGATATATATCAATCAACAGCTAAATTATTATATGATTTCTTCAATTTTCTGTTCAGAGCATTTCTAAAGTGATATTTGACAAATAGCAGCTTTAATTTTACTTAAATTCCCTTTATTAATAGTTGTAATTTGGATTTCTTTCAACAACTTAATATTTTCCTTTAAAGAAAAGTTTTCATATTAGGAAAAATTACAAAAATAAATGACATTACAATTAAAAACTACTTGAACTGTATACCAGTTTGTTTGTAATGTAGTTAGCAGTGACAATTTCTGTCTCACCTTTTTTTATCATAGTTATTAATCTGTAATTTCCGCTCTTCTCCTTTCTTTGATTGTTCAGTACTTACAAATTTATGAAATTTTACATATATCATAAAATTTAAAGTTTTTATAATGATAATCTCTTGAATTAACCATAACTGAACTTTTCATAGTTTAGGCAAACTGAGCATACAAAAAAGGACAATACACGAACACCAAATACAGTATGAAATAAAATGTGAACAAGGAACTGAGAAAAACCAACGAAACTTTGTAGTATATGGTTCTATAGTTCTTGCACCAGTATCCACAGGTCTGGTGAAGGACTTACTGGGCAAGACTCCCTAACTAAAGTTGCCCATTCTGGTCCCTTTTAGACCTAACAGACTGCTAATCTGGATTCTGTTTGATGCCTTTAGAGGCATTCTCTATTCAGATAATTTCACAGGGGTGAAGGAAGACATTAAATGTGCTACTTGACATCAACCCAAGTTTCCTCTAATCAGTGACTAGGGCCCCTTTTTGCCTGTAAAAAATGCATACATGTGCAATGATAGGCATTTTTCACTGCACCATTGCAGGGTCAACAAACTGAGTATCCAAGTCGGTCCCTTTTAGTGTCTAAAATAGTTCAGACTCTCCCTTCTGCCAAAATTGGGGTATATTATGTTGGATGTGAAGGGAAAGAAAGGAAAAACATAAGAAAAGTAGCTCATGTGTTTCCTCAAATCTCTTTTGTCATCCAAGTTGACTCACAAATGAGTTTTAGGTCAGTGATGGCAATAACAAACATTCTCTCTTTAAATCAGTAACAATTACATGAAGGAGCCTATTCTCACAGCAAGTGAACTCCAAACCACCAGACTCCTGGGACCTTGGATTTTAAATTTTTCCATTCAGAGATTTTCTGGCCTTTTAAAGACAATTCTAGCAAACATGTATCTGTATGAAAAATAAGTTATTTTCTCACTAAAGAATTCAAAGCTCAGAAATGGAACTCATCCCTAATACTAGATCCAAGAGTGGTGGGGAGACAGGAGCTACTTGCATACTTACAAAATAAGATGGGGGGATAGAGGGAGCACTTGACTGTTCTGTGCTTGACATTAGAGTGAGGAAGCAGACAGCCAAAGTATACTGTAAACAGACAGCAATTAATTTCTTCTTGTCAGATAATAATCTTTTTGCTTGCAGCATTGATGCAATTGCAATTAAAAAAAAAAAAAAAAAAAAAAAAAATGTAGGGCTATATGGATCTGCTGAAAGTTAGATATTTTTTTCATTTTATTCAAAACATCCAAGCCTCTATCACAGGACTCAGGGACAGCATTAGGTTAGCAAGCCCAAAGAGTAGAAAACCTGGAGAAAAGCTTTCATTCAAGCTTCCAAAATAGCCATCTTTTCTTACTGAGCATTCAAATAAGGATTTTCATTTCTCTTTAAGCATATGCAACTCAACTACCTTATTGAACTGTCTGCATTTCCAAAAGTATTTAAAAAAAAAAAAGCCAGTAACAAAAATACTCTAAGACAGATGAGGTTAAATGTATATGGAATTCTACAGCCAAAACCATAATTAAACGTCTATTATGTGAAAAGCTGAAATGCCAACAGAAAATAAAAACTCATTTAAAGGATGGACCTGTTATGCAGCCTTTAAACACTACCCAGACAGTTATCTAAATGAAATTCAGTTTTCTTACAGAAGTAATACCTTCTTGCAAGAAGATAATAAGCATCCCCAACTGGCAAAATATCACAGAACTGCACGGAAATCATACGCACACATTGGTGCAATCTGTAGGCCTGTGGACCCTATCAGCAAGAACAGATTCAGCTTCACAATTCATACCATGTCTCAGCTTCAGAGACTTACTTTACTTATTACCTTAAAATTTTGATAATGTGGCTTCTTACATGTTTGGTTTCATGAACAGTTCCCATTCCTAAGATGAAACAATTCTCCTCACTGAAAACTGGCAAAAGAATTCTTCCCGAATCAGGTTAACCGTGGCAGTCCCACTTATCTGTCCCTCTTCCCTACTGTATACAAACATAGTTCTACTTTGATACCTGTGCATCAGCAAAATAAATCCATGCTTATACTACAAGCTAAGCAGTGATCTGCTCTGAAAAATTCATCTCTTTGAATTTTCCCCATACAATATTCATAATAGTGACTAGTCAGTGATTTCCAATGATTAAAATGAAGTAACTGGGAACTCTGAAGAAGATGAGCACATATCTAATGACATAACCTGTTTCTCTTAAATACAAATATTTTAGCAGTATCTTGTCCTGTAGTCTCAACAGTCATGAGGTTGGCACCAATCTAAAAGTTGCACAGATTTCAAATGCTTATTTTTCACTTGATTTTGATACATGATGAACTCCAGTTATTCTTGTAAGTATTCCTAGAGAAGTACAAATCCTATTTCCTGGAGCTGCTGTATTTCCTGGAGTGTCACTGCTTAGTTATTTACCTTAGTTAGTTTAATAGAAAGATTCCAGAGGCAGCTGAAAGGAAATGTTTCATCCCAAGAGCCTGGTAATAACAGAGATCTTACAGAACAAAAAAAAGCAGAAGCTTAGACCCTACACACATGGAAGTCTGCACAAACTGACAGACATCTCTAACAGTGTAACTTAGAGGCAAGATGTGTGGCATCAGGAAACAATCAAAATATTTGCTCTGCTACGTACACTTTGGGATTTCTATGATTGTTCCCAAAGTCCATAATCTCAAGTACATAATTGGCAGATTCATCTCAGACTGATGATAGGATTCTGAGCAAATATTCAGAAGTATCACAGAGAAGTTCCAATAAATCCTTGGTCATGACAGAGAAGTGACTCTACATGAAACAAACAAAATTCTTCTTGAACAAATGCAGATGGTGGAAATTCCCTTTCTCACAGCCAGCTTGAACATCCCCAAATACATAGGGAAAACAGGCAGTGCCATAGCCAATGCATCTAGTCATGTTAGCATTGCAAGTAACCCATCTTCCTTCAACATGTAAGGCACTATATGGCACCTGTGTAACGCCTTTAGAGACTTGTATTTCAAATCTTTCCAGCAAAAATAATAGTGCCATTTCCTTGCTTCCAAATAAATAAATATAGAATATTTCTTTGTAACACCCTGACATCAGCTTCCAGAACAAAAAACCAGACAAATACTTAAAAGGAGGTGCTGAAGTTTAAGGGGTTTGGAGCACGTTAGTTTGATGGAGTTTCTCACTGACAAATTGCAGATGTTTGTTTACTGATCTGCACCAATTGAATACACTGAAAACTGCATTTGAGAGGAGCAAATTAGGCACAGCAAGTGTACAGTGGCCCCTTCAAATAGTCCTTCAATCAGGTTTTAGTATTACTGAGCACGAAAATAACTGGGGGAAAAAAAAAAAAAAAAAAAAAAAAAAAAAGAGATATTGCATCCTCCTAATAGCTAATCACTTTTTAATACAGACCTCTTTACCTGCACTCTCAAAGGCAAAGTATTGATATGTCTTATGGAATTGTCAGTATAGATGGGAAAGTATATTATTGCAGGAATGATGAAACAGCTCCAGCAATAGTGATTCTGAAGATACTATTTACAAAATCATATCAGAGCTATGGAAGTGTTAAGCTGAAAGGACTTACCTGCATTTCAGTTTGGATAATAACTCTCAGTACGTATCTTTTCAATGAGGTTAACAATCTTATAAAGAGTCTAGCATTAATCTAAATACCACCAAATATGAGAATGATGGAGAGCAAATACTATTCAGAGCGTTGAGATAACCCTCCTTTTTTGCTAATTAGTCATTTTAACAACAGATGAAAACAGTCTTTCCCAGGGAACAGAACAAAAGCCAAGGAAAGAAGTTACTCACATTCCTTTGAGCCGTTGCCACATTTTCTCTGCATGTCCTCCTATTTCATACTTTATAGAGGTCCTTTCCAGCTCCTGAGTTGTTTCTGTTGCTCGAGCCCCCATCGTTATTGTCCTACAGCAATACAGTTACAGTCAGGCTCAGCAGCAAGTACAAGCATTCTTTAGTCCACTACAAATGTCAGAAGATCCACGCATGTTAGGCAGTAGCTGCTGTCGTATCAAAACATCAGAATTAGAACAGCTGAGGGTTGATCCTGCCTGAATTGCTATTCACTTTGATAGACAAATCCACTTCCTCCCCTCCCTCCCAAGCACAGTGCAAATACACACAGCTCCTCTGACCTCACAAGTATAATCCATAGGGGTGAGCCAGCTCCTATGCTACTGACTGTTCAGGCTCCTTCCTCGTGCGCTTTTTCTGCTGTAGGAATACGCACACAAGCACAAAATATGCCTTAAGATGGACTGTAATTCATTCCAATGCAGGATAAATGTGAAGGGCTTTAACAATCCAGAAGAAAAGCTGGTTTCTGCTCTGCAGGTTGAAGTAACAGGCTGCGATCGGCAAGCAGATGGTAGAAGCCAGTATCAGCCACATCACCCTACAAAAAGAGTGAGTGTTCGAATGCCAGAGCTTTTCTCTCTTTAGCTGATCCTGAATTTATTCTTAATGAATAAATATCTACCAGCCTCTCAGTAAAAATACTACTGTAAAAAGGCTAAGTCAGTAGTGAAGACATGCAGAAATCCCTGCAGAAGAGAAATCAGAGAGCTCTACAGGTTGTTATTGAAGGAATATGCTGTAATGATGACTATTCACCTTCTCCTAGCAACTCCTCTCAGTAGGTATCTGTCAATTTAACTGGTGGAAAACGCAGCAGCTGCAAGCCAGCCTGCTCAAGCGAATCCTTCGGGACAGCAGCATGTGTGTGTGTCAAAATCTGATGCTGAACCCTTTGTGTCTGAAAGCAAAAAAACAACTAAGTGCATGCAAATGCTGAAAGGGTTGATGACTAAGTGGTATGTCAGCCATGCAGCAGATTGCCAGCTCTGCCTTTCAAGTGCAAACCTAAGAACCCAGTTGTACAGTGAAAGCTGGGTTTTGGAGAGGGAAAAAGAGAGGATTCCCTTGCTGCTTGCTTAGCCACAGACAGGGTTTTCAAAGCAGTGCCTGTACTCTGTAAATAGCACCTGTCTTGTTTGGTGAGTCAGCAACAATCTTCACTTGTGAAGCAGCAGCCAAATAATCAAATATAGCACAGGCTTATCTCAGTGATCATGCTTGTATCAATTAGAGTAAGAGCTGTGCAAGAAACCAGGCAAGAGGGGTGTGCCAAGAAGGAGTAAATATTTGACCTTTGCCAAATAGTGATGTCACTGTCAGCTGGGAAAAGGGTCTTTGGGTCCACAATGGAATAGTGAGGATGAGTGTCCTTGGAAGCTGACTGGAAGGAGCCTAAGGTAGGAGATGCGTTTCTCAGTATGGCTTTAGATAGGCAGCTTTATCTGTGTTAATACCATGATGTGAGATGATGAGAGGTCCCCATCTGATTAAACTGGCAGAAGTGGATAATATCATTAAGTACTCAGAATCTTACAGAAAAAATAAAAAGAGGCTCACTGCTTTGAAATAATTCTAACACTTCAGAATTTCCTATTCGATTTTCTTTCTCTAGGATACCTCTTATGCACATTGCAGATTTAATATATACTGTATGAGGGCTATATACCATTTTGAGATATCTTTACACTCTCATATCAGGTGGATAGCTAAATAGTACACCCCATATATTTCTATGTATTTAACACATGCACAATTTTAAACTGATATTAATTCACAGATTTTCACAGAATTATTCCTGAACCAGAAATGTGTCAGTGCCATAAAATTCATTAGAAATATCTGAAAAACAGTCACTCAACAGTAACACTTCTTAAAGCTTTAAAATAGCATCATAAGACAAGAGTGAAGAAATGCATCCATTTATTCAAAAATGATGAAGCATCTATTTGAGTCACAGCAGCATTAGTGTCTTTGAAACTTCACTGAGAGACTACTCAAAAGCTTTCAAACTTTTGACTCCTGTTGATGTATGTAGTCCAACTAAAGTTTGTAAGAAAAGGTACACAAATATCCTCCCATGGAATAAATAATGAAAATGTCACACACTAATCTGGATTCTTCCCCACACTTTCACTGCCAGAAATGTGAAGTAACACAAAGAAATTAAATATTTATACAAACCACATAAGCTTTCAGGGAGAGAGGGGAGTTTTAGGAGCCTAATTTTTCTCATAATATATTTCTGACTCTGATTGTCCAATTCTATAATGAAAAAAATAGTGGTGTTTGTAAAGTGTTCTCTCTCCTTCACAACAACATCACTAGTTGAAATTACATTGCTTTCATTTACTGGAGAAAAGTATTATGACCATGGAATCACAGAATCACACAGAATCACAGGATTGTCACAGTTGGAAAAGACTTCTAAGATCACCACATCCAATTCTTCCTAATATCTCCTCTAAACCTCCCCTGCTGCAACTGAAGTCAAGCTGACAGGTCTATAGTTCCTTGGATCCTCCTTCCAACCCTTCTTGTACATGGGCATCCCACTGGCAACTGGGACACCCCCTGTTAAGCAAGACCACTGGTCGGTGATGGAGAGAGGCTTGGTGAGCTTCTCAGCCAGCTCCCTCCATACCCTTGGGCGGATCCTATCCAGGCCCATAGACTTGTGGCTGTCCATCTGCCATAGCAGGTATCTAACTGCTTCCTCCTGAATTATGGATGGGTTGTGTTGCTCTTTGTCCTCATCTTCCAGCTCAGGGGGCTGAATACCCTGGGGGTGGCTGGTCAGAATAATGGGGATGGAGGCAAGCAAGACATTTAAGGATTTCAGCCTCTTCCTCATCCTTGGTTGCAATGTTTCCCCCTGCAACCAATGAGGGATGGAGATTCTCCCTGGCTCTCTTTTTGTAATTGATGTGTTTGTAAAAACTTTTTTTTTTTTTTTCCTTTATGGCATTAGCCAAATTGAGCTCCATCAGGACTTTTACCTTCCCTATATTTTTTCTGTTTGACCTAACTGGATCCCTGTACTCATCCCAATATGCCTGCCCCCTCTTCCAAAGAAAGTAAACCTTCCTGGTTTTGCTAAGTCCCAGTAAAAGCTCCCTGTTCAGCCAGGCTGGTCATCTTCCCTGCCGTTTTGGTCTACAGCACATGGGAACAGCTGCTTTCCTGAACAACGTCCAGCCTTCCTGGACCCCTTTGTCCTTTAGGACTGCCTCCCAAGGCATTCTCTCAACCAATGCCTTGAACAGGCCAAGAGAGAGATGCAAATCACTAAAAACTTTTAGGTATGCTGTTATCTTAGAAACATGAGCAAAGAAACCCTCCCAGAGACATGGGGAAAGGAAGGACACTTCCTCACTCCACCTTCTGTCAATAATGCTTTGAGAAGGAAGCAGCTGCTCCTGCACCCTTCCTCCCACCCAGAGGAAGACAGGCACAGAGACTGAGAACAAAGGACCCAAAAGCAGTGCCAACAACCCTCTGGCTACAAGGGGTGACATGAATGCAAAGAGAAAAATTTAAAATACACCTAACAACAAAAAAACCAGGTTGGTTTTTTGACATTAAATACCGAGAGGCCTTTACAGTTGTGCCAAAATCATACAGCCACAGTGAAATCAACTTACCTTAAACTTGGGAAAATGCTGCAGCTAGACCAGTTGGAGATGAACTTTAGAAAGGCAAGATGCAGGTTTTTATGAGGAAAATTAGAGCTTTGTTTTAAATAAATCGCCTGCTCCTGAAGGGAAATTAAATACGCCTCTTTGTGTGGAATTCTCTTCAAAACATCTAACTCATGACAAACGGAGGATAAGGAAATATCAGAAGGCCTGTAGGGTGACTTGTCAGACTAATGCTCATTCCTCTAAACCTGACAACACAATCCTCCCTGTGGTGGTGGAACTGCGGGAGAACCATGAACCAATTAAGATATTTGAAAACATAAATAATAATAAATAAATAAATAAATAAATAACCAACACCAAACAAAACAACCCAAAATCAAATCAACAACAAGCCCTTGGAAAAAATAAGATAAAATTATTGTAAGTAGTGACAGCAGGTATTAGATCTCTTTGCTGACTGTCCTGGCCCTGATCTAGCAAGCACTAAAACACATTTAATGTTAAGCATCAGATTTATTTACTGGGTAAGACAGAGCTAAATACCAATATAAATAACAGAGTTAAATCACTCAAGAACTGCCTCCCAGTGGACTCAAGTGTTACCTGGTACTTTCTGAACAGAACCTAAGGAAAGACTCAGTAGAGCTGACATCACTCAACTTCTGCCCTTGCAGAAAAGGTATAGCTTGCTCAAAGGGGTACTCCAGATCTTTTTGACCTCCCCATTATTTATTCCATTCAGTTTTGAAGTGATATCTGATCCCCTTCTTCACAAGCAGAGTTTCCAGCTCGCTTGCAATGCCCAAATGTGTCAACTATTAATCAATAAGAACAGGAACAAAGGAATACTTGGTCTTATTAAAGTTCATAGACTTCATTTAAATACCTAAGTCTCCAGTAGTCTGTCAATTGGAAAGTACTGATGCAACAGCCATCTTGGATTTTCAGATTGTCCATAGAATATATTAATAAAATCAGCAGAGTTACATAACTGAGGAACAACAACTTTAAAGATTCACATATATGGTCTACAACATCTGTTGAATTTTTCTGCTGCATCTTCTTCATAGAATCAGGTAAAAGATGTATAGACATTCTCATGTCCTGAAAGAGCCAAGTTTTGAGTATAACCAAGAGAAAAAAGGTCATCTTTTTGTTTGCTATGTGCATGGTATATCATATTAGTAATGAACATGGAATCAGATTTACCAAAGCTTTTACATAATTAAAAATTAAAACAAATACCCATGAAAGCCAGCAAGCAAATTATCTGATAAACATCAGACATTTGCAAACCTTCTTATGACATAAGACCTTGCCACATCTGATTATTCAATACTGCCCCTTTATCAGTGGTCACCAACTACAAGAGTCTGTCATGACTGAGTGTGAGTGTTCACAGTCCAGTTCAGTGCCAACTAGAGTTGGGCTGATTAAAGCAAATGTCTTAAATCTGCATTTATGCTGTCTACAACCTCACTGGAGTCAATAGGATTTAGATGTCTTGGTGCCTTAGGTAGGGACACCTATTTTTAATTTCCTTTCCATATGAGCTTTCACCCAATTTACTTCAAGGAATCTTTACTTCAGTGTACCAAACAAGCTGAAAAATTCTGGGAAGTGAAGAAATGGCAAAAACATGACTAATTGCAGAGATGTGGAATGTATGAAAGACATGCTAAGGATCATGCTATGGAACAAAAAGAACTGCAGAAAAAAAATTTGCTATTGCATCAGCAAGACAGAAAAAGATAAAAATATTATTATTTTTAAGCAGTTGAACTTAGAGTCCTTAGAAGTAAAGCTTGAAAAGTGTTGGAAACAAAGACAGACAGCTGTCAATCAAGAAGAAATAAAGTGTTCAGAAGGAAGTGTTTTGCATGTCAGTGAATGAGACGAAGCAGGAAAATTATTCAAGCAGGATAATAAAAGGGCTGTCTTGACCTGCTTTGTAAGACAGATGACCAGTTGGTAGTTGCATGCTGCACATTTCTGCAGGTATATAGAAACTGGTAATCAAAAATGCACTGGGAATTTAAGCTGAAAAATAACTGCTTCATATACCAAAACCAAATAGAAAAAATAGAAAAAAATAGAGTATATAGAATTGTTCTGAGGTTTTCTTGAGTCTTATCTCCTGTTAAAAGTGACTCTTCTCAATACCTTATTGTAATACTTCAGAAAGAAAGTAAGAGGCTGTAGTTACATTGTTAAAAACATGATTGTAGAAGAACATTGAAAACTGGATTAAAATTTTGGAAAACCGGAACTTCAATAATTGTGTGTACCTCATAGTGTAATGGGGCAATCAGCACAACCTACGAAAATAGAGGTTACACATTTTTAAGGATTGTTGGCTATTAACTTCTTTATGAATTGGCAAACTGCTTTTGAAAAGGATTAGCTGAAGATGAGGAGAAATATTCATGAAACAAACTTCTAGCAATTGCTTAGAAAGTAGTTTGGCTACAAAACTAATGTTCTGATTTTTGCAAAGAGAGGAAACCAATCTTGAATTGGTAGCAGTGTTGGAATAAGACACAGAAATTCCCATAGAGAATCACAAGGATAATAGTGTATTTCATAACAAGCATACAACATTTAAAAAGGGCAGGACTGCCCCTACCGTGTAGAATAATTTCAGGATAAATGCAAATGTTACAAGTTAGTTGTGCTCCTTTTATCAGAGGCCACTGACTGGTTTACCACATTTCAGATTTTTTTTTCTTCTTTTTAGGATTTCTTGTGAAGCCATTATAATTTTAATAATCATGCACAGAAGATGTAATGGTAAGATAAAAGTCCTTTGCACAGAGAAATTGTGGTTGACTGAAAAATTGGAACTGCCAAGTTATTGGTATGAGCATATAACTAGAGAAAAGGAGAAAATAATACAATTCAAAAGGAAATAGGAAATCTGGAATTGGCAAGGTGCTTTCCAGTTTATCCCACTAACTTACATCAGATGCAGAGAAAACAACAAACCCATGGTCGTATGATGTGTGGAGACAAAGACAACATGGAGTAAAGTTGTTTCAGCTAATTATTGTCTAAAAGAGATTATTTCAAGAATTCATTTTGAGCCACTCAACAAAGAACACAAGAAAATCTTTCTCTTTTGCTATACATTACTCACACAAAGACCATAGCAACAAGGAAATGTTTCTGGTTATTTATAAAAACTGTAACATAAGAGACACCAGCAGAGAAAAAAAAAAAAATCTTCGTCTCAAGCTACAGATACACACTAGAGAATCAACCTTTACCATGTCTGTTTTTACTGTAAACCAGATTTCTACCAGTAGTTGACCCCAAACAGGTGGAATCAATTCATTACATCCCCCCTCCCAAACCTGAACTACAAATCTGATCTTTCAGGAAAGAAGGGCAAAGGACCTCCTTGAAGATGCAAGATATTCTGCATCATAACCCCCAGCATCTGCTGTAAGTTTGGTGCACTTCTGGGTGATATAAAGTATTGCATGTGATACCTTGAAAGCAGATTACATCAAACAGTGCTTTCAAAGGTATCAAGGTCTTCACTCATGTATGAATCTGCTTTAAAGGCAAGTAAGATGATCACGATCTCCTCAGTGCAGGTTATAAAAATATCGACAGAACAATCTACTCAGTGACGGCATCATATTGCATCTGTGAAACAGCCACTTGGTAAGAGGGGTTAATAGAAAAATAACTAAACACATAATCTGATTATTTTCTTCTGTAAATGACTGTATTGCTAAGGCTTGGACAATAGGCCCATGCCAGAGCTGACCTAGAGATGGATCCTGTCCCTGTATGGTAGAGCTGAGGCCTGGACAATGGGCCCAGGCCAGAGTTGCCTTGTATAGAAATAGCAAAAATAATAAAGATTGCATCCTTGTATATAAAAAATAATTGACATTGCATCCTTGTATTAGTCATTAAAAACATCATTTATCAAAAATAATTGACTTGATGTTTCCATGAGATTATGTTAAAGAAGCCCTGCCAACCACTCCAGGGACTCTGACCCAGTCCTGGTCATGGGTGGTCAGGAGATGAACCAGATCTTTCCACATGAGGTAATATGCAAAGTCATCCTGACTTGCTGGGTTGTTTAACACATAAGGCTGGATCCTCTTGCAATGACTTTGGATGCCTCACCTATGGGTGGATGCACCATGTAGGATTTTCCCACTTTCCAGGAAGGGTTCTCCAAATGCTCGCTGCAACCAGGGCTCCCCAGCAACTGCGGATCTGGATGATGGGAACGTGTGCAAGTGGTGATGGATCTCTCTTAATCACTGTCCTTTCTTCTATGTGGTAATGATGTGGTGCATTACCCTGTATATTTTCTCTCTGTCTGCTTTTGGTACTTTGTTCTGTAGTTTTCTTATTTGGTTGTATTATTTAGCTATCACCAGTAAAACACATCTACTCTTTTCACTCTGGTGTCCAAGTCTCATTACCAACCTCAGTCAGCAAAACAATGACCCAAATGCACAGTTACTTTCTTGAAGATATTACCCGGTCCCACTTTGGTTCCCACTAAAGGAGTGGAAAAAAAGTAGAAGATATACTATTAAAATATAGTGAATTGAATGTGGAGACAGACAGTGTTGCTTTTTAAATGTATAGATTATGCTCCAACAATCAGAAGAAAGTTCAAAAGAAAGATGAAGGGTTTTTTGAGCTTATCTTCTCACCCTGGGTGCCTGTGTCAGTCTCAGAGAGTCATCTAAAATTTGCTTTTGAAAAATCAGAAAAATTCAGGCATGTACAGAAAGCTAAACTGTGATAATCTGAACAGTAGCTAAATAATTCAAGTTTGGGTTATAGGAAAATGGCCTTCTTCTCAAAAAAATTAGCTGCCAGTGCCTGGCATCTTTTCTGTTTCTTTTTTTAATCTTGAGTTTGAAAATAGGCATGTTACTTAGCTTGAGTTGAGATATTCAAATATATTCCATTAGAAAGAAGAGAGTAGCAGGTCCCACAGAGAAGCAATGGGGTAGCACATTATAAACACAAGAACACTCAGCTACTCACAGAAGAGTTTCCATGACTGGTAAAATCTAATTTTAACTTCCATTAATAGAGTACAGTCATTTTCTTAGAGAAAGTGTTCAAGAAAATACCCATGATATCAATCTAACATTCTAGAAACACTAGCAACAATACAAGTTTGTACTTCACTCAAAATGAAAATATTCTGACCCTCCAAAATGTATCTATGGAAAGCAACAAGTATAAGCACATGTTCAATGATCTAAGAAGTGCATTGTTCCACTCATCTGTTGAATTGCTGACCATAGCTTAGCACACTAGTTTCACCAATTCCACATCACTTTCAAGAGCCATGGTATCACTGAAGTATATCTTTATAAAACACTACTTTTTTTGTTTTAGAGTAATAGACTGTAGTAAGAAAGAATCAAGGAATCTTGCCACACACTTCCAACTGTTTTAGCTCCAACCTCCAGTAATAGGATCTTTTTAAAAGTTCATCTCTTGCCTTATAAATCCTTTCTGCAGCACATTGCTTCCTCTTGTCTGTACCTGCAGATCAGATTCCAATACCCACATAAACTTCTTCATAAGCTTAAAAAAACCAGAGTTCTTAAATCACCAACAAAAAGGTACATTTGTCATTCTTTTACAATTTTCAGTGGTAAGATAACATAATCATGAAATCAGCCTGATTGTCCCAGCTGAGCTCTCAAACAGTTCTATTTTCTGTGGTGCCACAGCTGATTTCTATGAAGTAAATTCATTTGTCATGAGAAAAATTAAATTAATGAAAAATGACCAAGGAAAATAGAACGTTTAGTAAGATGTATTTTAACATCATCAACATTAATTATAGCTTTCAATAGACACAAAAAAATTTTGCAGTTCACATACAACATTTTTAGGCTTGTACAAGTTCTTAAATAATACAGGTTTTATTTCAGAATACAAAATTTTCACTTCATTTGAGGACTAACAGGATTTCCTCACACCTTTATACCTTCCTCAAAAATCTGAAGGAAAGTTGTCATGTGAAATGCACACACAAAGCAAAAAAAAAAACCCAAAAACCCCAATTAAACAAAAGCAATTAAAAAAACCCAACCCAAACCTAGTTTAAAAGTTTTGTGGTGTCCAAATATAACTTAATATTCTTTCAGGGTTTATATGAGTGGTCCAAATAATTTATAACATTTAAATTATCTTAGTGAACTTGATCCCATTGGCTTGTATATATACATGCAAAAAGCAGTTTATTCACCTTTTGTGTACAGCAAAATTCTGGTGAGTCCATATTGATTTTAATGAATCTGTAAACTTAAGTATTTTACTTTGGGCTTTTCCTTGGGAAAGTGATACTGTAACTTGGATAGTTCTGTTTCCATAAGGCCTGATTTATTTTTCACTGAGGTTTTCTAGCCTAGGACTCTTTTCTGACACAGGGAATTTTTCTTTGGGAGGCTGTTGTGCATATCAGCATGGGCACAGAAAGTGACTGACACAAAAACTGCACAAGAGAGGCTGCACAGTGACACAATCCTTTGCATTGACTGGTCCTTTACAAATGGGCCTTAGGGTAGGAAGTCTCTTAGGGCTGCTGCACTCTGCAGGATCTGGCCTCTATGTCATGGAGCAGGAATTTTACACAACAGGAAATTTTTCCTGAGATCCTATTTTTAAGTAAAGTAAGTACATTTTGAGAGATAAAACAGAATGTGCTCCAGTAATTAATCTTGAACTTTTAAGATACACATGGTTTGAGCTGTAACTCTCAATTTCTTGCAAACATTTACACTAAACAGTCATAGCTCGAGTTTAAATTGAAGCACCTGCCAGAATATTCATGAGATAACTAAAACATGGAATATGGCTGAAGCAGAATCTTTCCTTTTTTTTTTTTTTTTTTCCATTAAAAGAGCTCAGTCTCTGGAATACGAGGGCTATAAAAACCTTTGATTTGATTATTACATGCCAGTATCCTGTCTGCAAAATCAGCCAACATTTACATATCTAGAAAACAAATACGAAATTAGGTAAGCACAAAATGAGCCTTCTCCAGCATACTCCCAAACAAGGGGCTTTTTGAGCCAGAGATTGCACTTGATAGCATGTCCCATGGCACCTGCTAGATTTAATCTACATGAATTAGCCTAAAGCTTTCTCAAAAGCTTGTGTTTTTTATTCTCCACATCTTACAGCAATTCATTCTACACTTCAATAACCCATCACAGAAAATGTATTGTCATTTGGATGTTCCAAGTATAACACATGATAATTTTATACGATCTCCATAAATTCTTGCATTAGAGTAACCTTAGATAATAATTTCCTGTTCTCATTCTCTGTACCATTCATGGTTTCATACTATTTAGATGCAAATGACGTAGATTTAAAGTGTGGCATAATATGTCATGTTTTACCCTAAGTTCTTCTCTGAAGAATTACAAATTTTCATATGTCTTTTCATAGCTGCTGAGCCCTGTCACGCCCCACAAGGTGGGTGAGGCCCTGTCACATCTCACAAAGTGAACATGGCTCCACAGATGTGGGGGCCAAACCAAATATCACATCCCACAGAGTGGGCACGGGTGGAGTTTCCCAGAGTGGGGGTTGACCCAAGGAGATTCAGCCTGGACCCCCTTGCTTTCTAAACTCCTTCAGAGAGGAGCCTTGGTGCAGCTGGGCCCAATCCTCCTCCTCTAATTGATCTCTTTTAGCAACCCAACCAGCAAGATTAAGTTTTGGGAATTCTCTGAGCATTATGCTAGGAGTAAGATTAGGTGGTTTTGCATAAAAACCATGTGGTTTGCATAAAAATACAACTCTACTTAAAAGTGAGTAAGATTATAAAGCATTTCAGATTACAACCAGCTGAATTAGATATGATGGTACTTTCAAAGCAATGGATTACAATTTAGCAAAACTTAAGGAAACTCTCAAAACAAAACGTTACAACTACCAAAACTTAACAAAGAAATATGTGGTAAAACTTAACAAAGGTGGAAACTATGTTACCCTCATGTGCCTAGATAAGGTTAGAAACAGAGACACAGAGAGAGAGGGAAAGGGGGAGGGAGAGTGGCATTATGCTTAAATATTTTTAAAAATAGTAGGCCAAATGACAAGACCTTTCTATAAGCCAAAGTCCAGAAAGAGAAGAACACAACAGTAAGACACAGGTTACTTTAGTATCTCCTTGTTCCAGCATTATGCATCAGTGAATCACCACATGTTAATACACCACAGAAGCAATAGAGACTAAAGCTACAGAGTTCAGCCTTTTTTTCTGCAGAAATGTCAAACCTATTCCATCTGTCTTCTCTGAGAGGTCTCAGTCAAGAAATTCTCATGATATTGAGACAGTTACTAGTACTGTGAGGGCTGCACATATAGGTGAAGCCATAATCTGAAAAGTGGGGAAAGAAGGGATGGTAAAAAAAGATTCCCAAATATCTTCTTCTGAAGGCATTAAAAAAGAACAGAAAACAACGCTGTATTTTTCCCTGGAAAGGCTTGTTTTGGGGCTTTCCAAGTCCCTAAGCCTCCTAGCAGACCCTGTGGGAGTGAAGCACTAGTTGCTGCAGAGGAAGGAAGGGAAGCGATCACTTAACCAACCTGGCCATAAGCAAATCCACGAGTTCAGATAGGGGACATCCCAAAATGCTGAACGAGCTGGATAAGGTCCTTGTGTGGCTTTCTAACATCTGTGAAAGATGAAGGGAACTGGAGAGTCAGAAGAAAGTAAGTTTCAGAATAGACCTCATTGCTCTTTACAGCTACCTAATCAAAGGATACAGAGGAGATGGAGCAAGACTCCTCTCAGAGATGCACATTTATTGTACAAGAGGCAACAGACAAAACGACAGAAATTCTGGTACTGGGGGAGAGTGGGAAATACAGTAGAGAAATTCCAATATTTTTAAAAGAATTTTGACTATGAGAGTGATTAAGTACTGGAAGAAGGTGCCCTGGGAGGCTGTGGAACTGCCAACCTAGGGAGTGTTCAAGGCTCATCCTGGGCAGTTCCTTGATCGTGTTTGGAGTACATGACCTCCAGAGGTCCCTTCCAACTAAAACTGGAGTTCTGCAGTTCTAACCAACAGGAAAGTACTGACACTATGGATAAACTTCTATTACCAAGGCTCTGCTTTGCACTGAAGTTTATTGTGACTTTTCCAATTAACTTGAAAGTTTTTTTAAAACAGTACTTGGAGTCTGCACACTTACTGTCTCCAGCAGCATGATATAGACAATATCATTTACCTGCAGAACTCATTGATGCAGGATGCATTTGATTTAATTATTTTATTAATATTTTAGCAGATTTAAGTATAAAATATAATGACAACGGAAATCAAACTAACGTAGGATAGAGATTAAAAGGCTAGCAATTTTCAGGCTTTAGTCAGATCCTAAGTGTATCACCAAAGCAAACAGAACCAAAAAATTGTGGCCAGGAATTACTGTCAGAGACAGAAATTAGAATTATTTAACTGTTTTCCTACATGTTTTATGCTGTTTTCACTATTAAGTATTTGAAGAACTTTTTAAAGTAACAAACAGTATGGCATATCAGTAATTATTTCTCTGCCTTACCCTTTACTCATTCCTCCAAAATATAAAAGAACAGTTATGACATGTGAAAGATAGACAAAGTATTGAATTTTTTACTACTTGCAATTACTGTTGAAACATATGTATCTAATAAGTCCATGTTTTAGTATACAAAGGTCCTATAAAATACATTTAATATATAATATTTAATAACTCAAAGCATAATGGCTCATTCAGCTGAAACAAAGGCTGAAAACACTAAAAGGCCAAATTCTGGATGAATTATCTGCTCTGTTTTCAAAACACACTTAAAATTCAGAGATATTAGCAAATTTCATGTGCTGTAGCTGACATCATCCCTGGGCATCAGCTCAAATTCCAAATTTTATTTCAGTGAAGCTTTACTGAAAGTAAAGCTAGAGTTTCAGAGATTCAGACCCATCTGACTGACCTCATCAACTATTGACAAAATAAAGAGTAACTTTACCAAAGATGGTTTATGTAAACAGTTCTTAAAAGTAAGAATAGATAAGTTAATGATAATTTTTTATGTTAAATTGACTTGGGACATTCTATTGGATGCTGCATATTACAAGCATAGCTTATGCCTTTCAAAGCAAGTATCAGCACAGACTTTAGAGTTCTTTTTTCTTTTAAAATATATTTTTCTTTTAAATAGACAAAGACTTTGTGCCACAACTCGATGACTTTGATATATTGATATGGTGAAAGCAAACTAAATAGTGAAGAGAGATATATGGCATAGTGAGCAAAACACAGAACAGACAAAAGAAAAATCCAAGCTCCATGACATATAGCATGACTTCAAATTTGTGACAATGGTAAAATGAGGATTAAAAGTAATTTTATTTTACTTTTTCATGGTAGATGGATATCAAAGTGTACTTAGCTCATCCCTGGTATTGACTTTGCAAAATTGGCAGCAAATTGCATAAGTTGAATCTTACTTGAGAAATTTTTAGATCCAACTTTGCTCAGAAAATTTAGAAAGTACACTTGGCAGAGCCTTCTATAATCTCAGAGAAGACCGCATTGAAATTTGATGGGTACTGAAAGAATTCCAAGCACATAAATTTGCACATGTAAAAAACATTACTTTCATTTCAAAAATTGCACTTATTCATATAGACTGGTATTTAGCCTTATCAATTAAATACCAACTTACATAACAGTTCATTAATCCTCCATAGGGTGCATTTCTATAGATCCTAGGATTTCTATTTATCAGAATGCAAGAGGGTAAATACGTTTCAGTTGCAATGAAACATACACATACTCTATTCTACTTATTTTTGTAAAATTACAGCTTTTAAAAGCCATCTCATAAAGGTGCCAAGCACCTGATATTAAAACTCTTCTCCATTCTCTTTTCAGTTCCTCAGCTCCTTCTGTCATAGGAACAAGTGTTAAAGAAATAAGTATACTCCAAAGTAAAACTTAGATAAAGATAAAATCTATATCCAACATTTTTTTGAAAATGCTTTCATATCCCTTAGACTAGGAGACCAGAGAAAAAATGCTCATCAGAGAAAAATTTACTTATGAACATTTCCTTAGCTTTAGATTCCTAATCAATAAAGTTCTTCAAATTAAATTCCTGTTTGTAAGAACCATAGAACGTTAGGGATTAGAAGGGACCTCTACAGATCATCTAGTCCAAACTCCCTGTTGAAGCAGGACCACATAGGGCAGGCCACACAGGAACACAGCCAGGAGGGTTTTGGAAGTCTCCAGAGAAGAAGACCCCACAAGCTCTCTGGGCAGGCTGAAGTTTCTCCTTCTGTTGAGGTGGAACTTCCTATATTCTTGGTTATATCCATTATTCCTTGTCCTAATACTGGGAACCACTGAAAAGAGAGTGACCCCTTACTCTTGACACCCACCCCTCAGATACTTATAGACATTAATAATATCACCTCTCAGCCTTCTTTTCTCAAGGCTGAGCAGCCCCAGTTCTTTCACTCTTTCTTCATAGAAGAGATGTTCAAGTCCATTAATGATCCCCATAGCTCTCCAGTGCACCCTCTCCAGTAGATCCCTGTCTCTCTTGAACTGGGCAGCCCAAAACTGGATACATTATTCCAGGTGTGGCCTCACCATGGCAAAGCAGAGGGGTAGGAGTACCACTAGACCTGCTGGACACACTTTTAATTCACCCCAGGATACCACTGGCAATCTTGCCCACAAGGTTACAATAGTTGACCATACACTACAAAATTTTATTTTAGAAAAAATGTGAGAGATACAATAATAGATACACTCCCTTTGTGGCTTAAAAACACGTCAAAAAACATGTTAACAAAGTTGTTGAACTTAGTTAAAATGAGTACTGAGAAGGCAAACATAGTTCTTACTTGTTCTAATAGGAGAAATGTCATCTCTCAACACTGGAGTTCCAGTTCAATAATTTTTTTATTCCCCATTACCTGTCTTCAGTCTCAATCTGTCACTTCCTAATAAAGGAAAGAAAGGAAAGAAATTTTGTGACCTCTGCCAACAGCAGTAATAATTTGGCCAGATTTTTTGTATGTCTGGATTTTTGAGGGGTTTTTTTGTTGTTGTTCTTTTTTGGTGAAGGTAGGAGAGCAAGGCGGGTGTTGGTGGTTTTTAAAGGAGATTTTTTGTTTGATTGGTTTGTTTTATTTTGCTTCCTCAGGAAATCATGAAACTTAGGATGATGCTGATGATAGCTGAGATTGAGTTTCAAAAGAAAACCTGATCTGCTTGGTCAGAACTATTTCCATGAGGCTATAGTCTTTGCTAAAAGCAAATTAATCCCAGAAAGTCTTCTTCCAAATTATTTTTTCAAACAACAGATGTCAGACATGAAACAACTGATTTCCTCTAAAAGCTATGGATTTAGAGTTTTAAGTATTTTAAAAGATGAGAGCACCCACCTTTTAAAAGTTTGCCAAAAACAAATTTCTTGGCAGCTGGAGGAGTGTGGAGCAGCTTTTTGTTACGTAAGGAAAGGCAGGGCTAGAGCCAAGGGGACACAATGGTAGGCAAGGAATGGAGAAGTTAATCAAGGAAATTATGAGTAACTTCACCCCATTTGTAATTTATTGATTGTTCGTCCATCTGTAAGACACAGTTCAGGACACAGAGTTAATATAAATACATCCTTTTTCATATTCAGGAGAATATGAAAGTTTAGGAGAAAATTTATTGTTTTAATCTGAATCTTTATGAATGTGAAATACTTTTTATCCCATGGTTTATACGAAAGGCTCAGATAACTAGGAAGAGATTATAGCAGGTGATAACAGAGCTGTATCTCTGGCACAATATAATGCAGAAGAGGTAACAGACAGCTTTCACTGGGTAGTCCTATGCAGTAAATTTACACCAGGCCAAGGCACCAAGGGCTGCACAAAAAAACTTACACTTTCTACTGGTATAGGTTTTAAAAAATATGTTTTTTGTAACTCAAAAATGTTTTTTTCATGTTAGTGTAGAATTTCTGATTCTTCCTTTTCTTCATATACTATTAATAGCAAGTATGTGATGGATTAAACAGAATATTTTTGCTAGAAATCTAAAAAAATACAGACTCTCTCTAGTTCCTCATAATCTCCCAGTATTTTTGATATTTCTCTCAAAAAAAATCTGTCTTCTCAATAATTTTTCCAGAGCAGCTCCTTGTTTCACTTTGTGTACAAGGTTCCAGTCATTTGGATGAAGATGGCAGCTTACAAAGTTCTTCTGTAATGCACCAAAAACAATAGGGAAAAAACCTCTGTAAGATTTATGCTCAACATTCTTGCTGCAAATTAAGTGTAAGTAAAAATAGACCTAATCCAAAGGAGGCTGCAAAATATTTACAGATGTGCTGGAAAGCTCAAATTGAAAAGAAACAAAGGAAAAAAAGTGACAAAGGCAAAGAAAACAAACAACAGGAGACAAAATCAAAACACTCATTACTCTGATCACACCAATGCAGAGATGGTTTTTTGCCCAGAATCTGTTCACTGTCAGCTAAATCATAGCAGTCTTCAAAATCCTAGAAATAACATGGAGTTTAAATCTACAAAGAATTCCCCAGTGAATAATTTATGCTCTTAACAGCTTCTAATCAGACCTGGCATTTTTTAAAAAATATATGAACAGCACCAAAACTAAGAGTGAACTTACAGGACTGCCACTTTAAAGAAATTAAATCTTTGCATTTTATCTTCCTATTCAATTCATTTTTTAATTCATCTATGTACATATATGACTTAATTATACAGAAAATACAGTTATTTGCTCCCAAGCCAAGAATCCATTTGCTGGACAAAATGTGTAAACAGGAGAATAAATTTGAAAAACACTATTTTGGGCTTTTAATAGATAAACAAAACAACTTGGAAATCTGCATAAATTACACATTAAATTTTAGAAAGGCAAATAATTACAACGTGTAACTATGATCCGACTTCAAAATAATTAAGACAGAACATAATTTGAAATGGATCAATATCTATTTGAAGATGTTCATGCAGACAAATGTCTGGTTATATTTTGAATTGCAGCTCTGCTAAGCCAGCAAGGCAGCCTTGCCTACAGTGGATGTTTCAGAGCAGTTATTAAGCAAGCTATGAGCTGTGGGTATCAACAGCCTTTGGTACCACTGCTTGGACAGTGCACAGCAACAGCTAAGTGGGGTTGCATTCATCATCACACTGATGCTATGTGTTATCTTTATGCTCTGACTCAACCTACCATGAAATTAGAGCTGCTTGTCATGCAGCACAGATGCTGGCTTCTACAGAAATGAAAAAAAAAAAAAGGAAAATAAAACCCAGTCATCCCAGTAGCATGTTAGTGATTGTTCACTGCAATATTGTAACAATATTACTGGTATTATTACTGAGCATCTAATTAGTATGTTGTAAAATTAGAAAGCGGAAATTCTTTATAGAGCCAGCTGATTAGTTTGGTTTTGGATTTGTCCTTTAAATCTCAAGGAGCTCTATTTCCCATGGAACAAGTCAGCCCTTACATACTATGTCAAGAACCTGTTTCTTGCTGATGATTAAACCCTCACGGGCAGTTGCAGGGATGCCACAGAAATACTGACATGGCCACACGCTCTGGAGGCTGAGTTCTCTCTGATAAATATGGTGTATGGAAGTGAACCTGAAGCAGATTCTATTCTATTAATGTACTACAGAACAACAAAAAGATAAAATTAGCAGCATATGTAGTGTGTACATTCTGATTTTTTTAATTCCTATCTTCTTTCGAAATGTTTCAAATTATTTTGCTAATTCAAGTCATAGTGATCTTGGGTTATTAGCTCAGCCTTTGATTGTATGAATTTTTTATATAAGTCCCAGTGATTTTGGTGATCACTGAAGATGCTTTACACTTCTCAAAGCTATTAAAACTGGGGCCTCTACTTCCATCTTTTTATTAAAAAATTAGATCATTCTATTGTTATCACACTGAGTTTAAAATGGGGAAGGAACAGAGATATGAGAGGAATCCTACAAACTAAATTACAGTGAAGTATGGAATTTATATTTTACACAAATGAATACAGTCTCCATGTTTTTGAAGTACAAATACTGCAATACAAAAGTTCCATGAACTCAGCCTTTCCAACAGAAAATCAAACTGTTCTTAGATGTAAGTTCTCCTTTATTTAGTCTTCGGTGAAGACCACAGATGGAGATAACATTTGCTCATTCTTTAGTACAGAGCAGACTATTTTATAAAGTGTTGAAGCACTGTTCACTTTGCCTTAAAATAACAGCTTCTAAAAGAAATAAGTTCCAGAGATTAAAAGAAGATTCTCATTCCTTTGAATGCAGCACGGAAGTTCAACAAATATGCAGACCAATATTCTAAAAGACTTGACAGCAGTTGCAACTAAATTTATAAGTGTAATAATGTATGGACACTCTAAATTTGTGTTAATTAGTCAAAATTACACTACACTGTAAAGGTTTAATGAGAATCGAAATTCAATACTCATTTGACAACTGAAAAGTGAGCAAACTGATCTATCTACCAAGGGATGAAGCAATTCTGTAAGAAATGACAGACAGGGAAGGGAAATCAGACATTTTCTATTTTCTTTGTACACAGTACACAGAAATGTGACTTAAATTTGCACTTACCCTGCTATAAAAGAGGAAGGCAAAACTGTAATGAGCCTCTCTTCAAACCAAACCATTGGATTTTTTTTTTCCATGAGGAAAGGTACTTTGATAACTTTCTAATACTATGCCAGAAAACCAACCTGAGAAATGAAAATTAATTCTAAAACAATAAACTGCATACACATACACATAAATAATAATCTGCACACAGCAAAACTCAACTAAGCAAGGTAGCACAAATAATAAAACATGTCCTGTATTACATGTCCATTTGTATACCCCACATTCTCTTTCACAGTGACCTGCAGAAAACTCCCTACATGAAAAACAAAGACCAAAATGGCTAATGTTGCATTTTGAAGGACATTCATGTAGTAGGGCATTATTATATGTTGTTTTCTGTATTACCACCTGTTTATTTGCACTGGTGCAAGATGAAGCTTCTGTAAACACAAGGCCAAAGCCACTACTGCAAATTGTTTCCAACAAAGTTATCCCAACAAAACCTACATGTAATCAGCAAAGATATCATTTCAATGTCTGTTACATTGCACAAAAAAGCATATTCTGTTTACATTCATTCTTTTTAAGGACATTTTTTATTCTAATGCATAGCACCAAATGATAATATTTGTTCATTTCAGTTGATTAATTTTATCACAGACATTCAAAGAACTCTTCTACTTCACAAATAATTCATTACAGTACACAGAAACATCAGCATGAGGAGATCTATGAGGTTGTGAAGCCCGTGAGGAACATTTAAAATAAACACATTGGATACTTTCTATATCCCCTCATACTTGAGAGAGCAGGAAAGAATATTCCTCTGTTTTTATTAACTTTTTCTAATATTAAAGTCAGATGATTTTGTAAGTAAACTGTGAATTTGTTACCACAGTTTGTCTCTACAGACACTAACAACTGAAATTAAATTCCAAGGTTTTATTCTATTATTTATTTAGATATTTTATTAATCCTGTCTCTACCTTCCATCGATAAAAAGATGTTTCCTGAAGGAACTGCAGTGTTCTCCTTTCCAAATCATAGCTGAGACTTATTAATTTAACAGATTTATTAATGACATTTAGATAAACTGTCACATAATATAGTTTATTCTGGATTTTTAAATTACAAAAGGAAATACGTTCTATTCAAACAAAGGAGTTTCATTTCTACTTAGAGCAACACAATAAATAAGAGCTAATGAGCAAACTGTGGGGTTTTGCAGATGAAGATTCAGAATCTTTTACCAGTCTCACACTAACTGTGCAACTATAAGCAATTCTAACTCTTATAAACACAAAGTTTTTGAAATATTTTTAATTGATGTGACATCCTAAGAATATTGTTTTTGATTTTGTTTTTTTTATAAAATTTCCTTTATACTCACTGACACAGAGACCTGAAATTGAAACTCTGAATTGCTGTGATTCATTTTTTTGAAAGGAATAAGGTAATTTGCACAAATTAATGGTGATAAATTGGTCGTATCTGCTAGATTTATGCCAAATTTAAAATGAAGTAGTATTTTATTTGCAGTGTTGGTTTTTGTGGTTTGTTTTTTTTTAAATTCTCTGTTCTATTAATTTGAAGATTCTCAATGTTAGGATTCTTTGCCAAGTTTTTCCAAAGATCCTCTCTCACACATTGCAATTCAATCTGTGTCCCTCCAAGGGAATCCCACTGCAAAACCAATCCAATGTTGTCTGGAACATTCAGACATATTTGCAGACAGTTGACTTTCCAGACTGCACACATGGTATAGCTCACAAGGATGATCTGGAAACTCTCCTGTAAACTCTTATCGTATCTGGAAGCATATGGGAAAACAAAACAAAAGAAAAGAAAACAAAACAAAACAAAAATCATTCCTGCAGAAAAACTCTGCTGTAGCATGAACTAAGGAGCATTTTGCTGCTTATGGCTATATAAAACCCAGTGTAGTCCTTCACAAACACTTTTGTAGATGATGTTTTATGACTTTGTACTGCCTCTACATGAAAGTTTTTCAAACTCAGCTGCACATAAATTCTAGAATAACACTTAACTGCTAAAATATTTTAATCCATGTGAGCAATTCTTTTGACATGTAGTGAAAAGGTGCAAATTCAGCTAGATCTATTACAATATACTTGGATTACTCACTCAATTTCTTTTCAAACAAATAAATACTCATCGACTATCAATGCAATAATAGCAGGTTTTAAATATCTGAAATTTTATGCCTTGCATGGGCCTTTTAAAAATATTAAAGCATTCAAAGGCTCAGGCATGTATATTTTGGCAATTAATGTTTCAGGAATATGTATTACATCTTAAATATATTACACATCTTAAATGCATCTGGAGACATATTTATTTTTGTCTAACAAATCCACTGATGTAACAAGCAGGTCAAGGTCAAATTAAGGACTCTAAATTACTAAATAAACATTCAGATTCTGGTTAAAAGATTGGCCCAAATAGAAGCTCCCAAGGTTGACTCTCTCTGGTAGCATTTAACTTCTAGAAGTTTATTTTCCCCTAGAACACCAAGTACAGGCAAGATGTATGAGTTTTAAATGAAAACCAAATTTTGGAATTAATCTAAATGGGATGTGCAAGAAGAAGAGTTCCTAAAGCCACTCTTGCATCTTACAAAGGCAGGTTTCCTATGGAGCACGGGGAGCTCTGCTGCCACACAGACCTTGCAGATCATTTCAACTTGCACAATACTCAAATGACTTCACTGGCCTCTGAGGAACTCTATTTCACTGGGGGTAAAGCAACAACAACAACAACAAAAACTAACAACAGCAACAAAAAAACACTTGGGAAAAACTCTGTTCCCTTCTACTCTTGCTACAAAGAATTACCCACTGTGCTTTGGCTCCCTCTCCCCACTGCCTAAATAAACCTTTCCCCTTTTAACTATTTCATGTCCCAAAGACTGCCAGCTGCAGTAGTAAATATTTTCTTCTGCCATATTCTTCATTTACAATACTTTGCTAAAGAATATGCATCCTAAAACAGTGAAGATAGGGAAATAAAAAATGCACTTGCTCTTTGAGATCCTACCTTTTCTCTGGCCAAAATGCTCTGCTCAAGGCTGTCTTCTTGGGAGAGCTAGGATTTTACTCCAAGCTACTCACAGCTCAGTTAATGACCTCATCAACACATCTCAACAGAAGTCTATATAGAGCTTATGATGTCTCCTCAGCACATGTGTCAGAAGACAGAAGCTCTGCTCTAGTCCTTTGCTCAACCTCCACTTAAGAGTCTGGAAATACTGTGCACTCCTGGGACCAATCTTACTTCACCCAAATGGAATCAAGTTCCTGTTCTCCAAGACATAGTTGCAATGTGAATGCAAGTGTGGTATCTGAGGAAGATTATGACCATCCATGTGTAACAATAGTATGAGAGAAGGTGAGTAAACTCAGTCACCTATTTTTATAAATAAAAAAGAATAACAAAAAGAGAAAAAGAAAAAAAAATAATAAAAAAGAATATAGAAGTTCTCTGTGTTTCCTCTCAGAATGGCACACGATGACAAATGCCTTGAGCTCCTCAAACAAAAACCTCTAGAAGTCAGGAAAAAAAACCTAAAACATCTTTAAGGCTACAGTTTTTAATGCCAGGAACCTTTGTAAAACTTTTGTTTGCTGGCCAGCACTTTTAGCTAGAAAAATAAAAACAGGAAAGGCATAAAGAATATGTATGTGCTCCCTTAACTACACAGCAAGAAATCAGGCAAGAAGACAGAGGCTCCAGAGAGCAAAAGTAGTGGCAAATTTGGTGCAAATACTATTTATTTTCTTCATGTAGCAATTTTAATATCTTTTTTAATAAATCTGTAGGCAATTCATTAATAATAAATGTGACTTAAAACTTCTGTTGAGACATCTTAATTAGGATATGGCAATTCACAAAAGCATCAGGAAAAAAACCAGATGCAATAATTTACATAAATATAATTTGCTAAAACAAAGTTTTATTAAAATGCAGCTAAAATATTAGGGTTCTACTTGCTTCACATTGTGACATTTTTTTATACCAGGGTTTTCCTCTGAAGACAGCTGCTATGATTTTGAAGACCACCAAACCATTTTCCTGAACATTCCTCAGATGTAAAAGCTATTTTCCATCCTTTGTTTCCATAGATACAGTGATTTTCTTTATTAATCAGAATGATAGCCTGGAAATTACTAAGCAAACACATCATCAGCAAGCAGTTAATATTCTGTGCTGTGCCTGTTTAAACAGAGTCCCACTCTGCTCACATTTAATTTTAGGCCATTAAGGCAGAGTGGGATGGGACGTGATACATTTAAATGGAGATTTTGATACTGTGATTCAAGACAAAAACTTAGGTCAGCTTTCATTTAATAACATGGCTGCAGAGCATGCTGAGAAAAGCGATTAATTGCTGCTTAGAGGAGGAAAGGCCCTGCCAGTGAAACAAAACTAAAGCATCATTTCATCCAAATTTTTGACTAAGTCAAATTTTAATCCAGGAAAACTAAGAAGACAGACTGAATAACAAAGGGGAAAGGATTCTCTCAATCTATCAAGTTAAGTGGCACAACTCTGGGAATACACATCCAAAGTAAAGGCTCCAGCAACATTTGCAGTCAGTGATTGGGAGTTTTTTCCATATCTGAATAGGATAGTGAGGCAAAACAGATGGGCTAATAATTATTACTCAGCTGGAGTTGCTACATTAGCTTTCAAGGACAGGAAACCTCAACTTTAGAAAGACTAAAAGAAGAAGTGTGGAGGCTCAGAAGTATTTAGAACTCAGAGGTATTATAAAATAAAACCAGATCACTTTAAATCATATCCACAAACATTCTCTTCCTCTCCTTTTATCTTCTCCAAATAACTGAACTGCTTAAAACAAAGAATATCTCAAGAATATTTGCAGCAAGTTGATGAAATGAAATAAAATAAAGCATGGCTCTATATCAAAGAGGCAAAAAGAAGCATATTGCAGAAACACAGCATTAAAAATTATCCTCCCTGAGCAGAGCTCATGAGGTATTTAGTAGTCATGCTGAGCGTCCAGTATACATATGGCACATTATAGAGCACAAATTTAAATAAAATCTATTCAACTGTAACTGAGGGCAGATAGTAGTGTCATGAATAAAAAGTGGACTCATCTATACCCATCTCATGTATTTACATAGTTATATTTGTCAAGTGAAGCAGCAGTATGATGGACCTCCCAAAGCAGAGAAAAAACTAGGGACAATCCTGAGAAAAATTAAGCTTCATTTATGTTTGTGACAGAAATAAATTCTGGTTTCTTGGTGTTGCTGTGGCTAATGTATCTGTCATTAAGTTAGTCTGACAGCTGTTTTAATTTAAATTTGTCAAGCAAGTCCACAACCAGTGGGCAGATATTACTATGGCAACTCAGCACAATTGGAGAAACTGTTCTGAAGTTGTTAGGCAACACAATGCCATCAGCTGCTGATGTTGCTTAAGCTTACCACAGTTCACGCCATCTGGAGTCATCTAATTAAGTACACCAAAAAAAAAAGAGCACTCAATTGGGATAGCAATGTAGAAACAAGCTGTCTTTGTGATTAAAAAAATTACAATATAGAGTAAAAAATAGAATAAAATAGAAAGGTGCCTTTTTTTTTTTTCTTTTGCAAAACTCAGCGTTAAAGAGAAACTGGGTTCACCAAATTTCTAAAATGCAGGTATGTAATTCTTAATAAAGTTTATATAATTAGGTGGAAAATCATCTTGCAGATTTTGTTAAAGTTTCTGACAGTTTGGTTTTTTTCCAAAAATTGTCATCGCTTCAGAACACTGCTTCAGTTCCTGTATCTGCAATAATTTCAATTCTGCCTGCACTGGTCTGTACAAAATAAATCTTGGTAGCTTTCCTGAGGAAGAAAAATCTTAACATAGTGTGGGGAGTGCAAATCATCAGTAGAGCTGCCCTCCACTTTGTCAGTCTAAAGGGTTAAGAATTGATGGCTACAAAGACAAGCACCTAATATCACACAGGGAATGGCTCCTGCAGAGGTGTGAAGTACATTGAGAGCCACATGGACAAGTTAATGCTATGTGCTTGCTTTGGGCAAAAAAACCCAGCCTCTATCCTTTCCTTTTGGCACAATGAAGCAATAAATTCAAACATCACTTTTAAAGCAAGATCTAATCTGTGAACTAGGAATTATTATTCAATGACCTACTGCTCCATCTGTCTTCTGTATAGTCAGCAGAGTATATGCTTCTAAGTTTGGAAGGAAGACAGAAGTGGCAATAACACCCTGGAGAAGCATGCAAAAGCAAATACCTACTGGCAACTTCCAGTTTATTGCTAATTGTCAAAGAAAATTGAGAGCAGCTAACATCACAAGATGACTGAGAAAAATTAATTGAAATGTGAACCTGCAAAGGACTGAAGGAAACTGCATTTGTACAATCACAGAATTATTAAAGTTGGGAAGGACCTCTATGATCAAGTCCAACCTTCAACTCCAAACCACTAGCCAAACTAAATCATGTCCTCAAGTGCTACGTCCACATGTTTTTTGAACACATCCAGGGACAATGATTCTACTA
Organism: Florisuga fusca; assembly: GCA_038090715.1. Classification (NCBI taxonomy): domain Eukaryota; kingdom Metazoa; phylum Chordata; class Aves; order Apodiformes; family Trochilidae; genus Florisuga; species Florisuga fusca. The sequence continues at coordinate 9,561,739 of JAAWXA010000031.1, forward strand.
GTTCCCTGTTTCAATGCCTGACCACTCCTTCAGTAAAGAATTTTTTCCTGATATCCAATCTGAACCTCACCTGGCTCAGCTTGAGCCCATTCCCTTTCATCCTATCACAGGTTATGCAAAACCCTCACCTCACTACAATCTCCTGTTACATACTTGTAGAGAGCAATAAGGTCTCCCCTCAACCTTCCCTTGCCTAGACTGAATAATTCCAATTCCTTCAGCTACTACTTGTTAAGACTTGTTGTCTCAGACCCTTCCAGCTTTGCTGCCCTTCTTTGGACATTCATGACAGCACCTTCATGACCTTCCTGTAGTGAGGCCCCAAAACTGAAGGTGGTATTTGAGGCGTGGCCTCACCATTGCCAAGTACAGGGGTACACAAAGGGGTACACTCACTGCCCAAGTCCTGCTGCTCACACTATGAGCACAGACTCTAATGCACACAATCACTTTGTGACCAGAACTGGGCTAATGTGGCTCCAGGCTGAACACTGGGTCTACCGCAGCAAAGGCTCACTACATCTGGCCACAGGGCAGACTTTCACCATTGTGACCATTTACTTCCAGCGAGGATGACTGAGATCTCTAGGAAGGGCTCAATACTGTGGATTTTTGATAGGGCTCAACTGATTTGTGTGCTCTGTTGTAGACCCATCTCCTCCTGTGTTTGTTTGTTGGGGACATACAGTGTACTCACACATTTCTATGGTACGCTTCTGGATCTCCACATCTATGACTGAGCAGAGACTTGATCTCAGTGGTTCTGTTTCTGAATGGGTTTTATCCACTTGAATGCTCCTTGGTTTGGTTGCTATTTCTGAACTCCACCCCCAAAACATCAGTCTATTGTGTTTCCTGTACTTTTACATTCCTGGGTTGTCAGCCTGCCCATAGCAGCAGTGAACTGTGAAAGGAAAAAATTAACAGGAAAAGTTAGTTAAGCAGAAAAGTAACCACCCACGTCATCTAATGTGTGCTGCTTCACTGAAACCATCTCAAAACCTAAGGAGACAAAACCAAAACAAAGAACACTTAGTAACTCAAGTTGATGTCATAAAATGAAGTTTTCTGAGTGGGAAAAACCCAGAGAAGTTACCCCAGACTTGGAATATTTAGGGTCAGAGTGCAGAAAAATAAAATTTTGACAATTTAAGATTTTGACAGTTGGAGAAAAAAATCCTTTTGCTTTGGAACTAGAACAAGAGTTAGGGTTAGGGTCCTAGCATTAACCTTCCCCAGAGGTAAGCACAGAAGTACAAATTGAAGAAAACAGCAGAAAATTAGATCATTTACAACAGTTTCAAGAATTATCTCCTAGATTGTATTTAAGTCTCATGTATCAGAAGCCTTCCTCCCTCAGCGCCTTGAGGACTGCGGCTCTCCAGTGCTACTAGTTACTCATACTACTTTTGCAACATTACTTCTGCTAACTTGTGTGATTTCACCCAAAATATCTATGCCAAGCTCAGCTGTCCCTGCCTGGACAGTTGGAGCTGTCTGACACCAGTATCTCATTTGAGAAATCTCCAAATTTCTTTGAGGAAAGTAGTAATTTATTGGGGATTTTCTGTTGTGTTATTTGAAACACAGTAGGAAGAAATAGAAAAAGCAATCATGAATCAAAAAATAAGTGTTATCTAAGGTAAAAATTATTTCAGGTTATGGATTCTAGGTAGCATTCATTTAACTCTAGCTAAGCTCTACCTCACCTCTTCATTTCACATTCCCTGTCCATTGGATAACTATCTAGTGACATTTTATATTCATTATTCCACTTGCTAAGAAAGACACTGACCTGTCCAGTGGTTAGTAATGAAAATTTAATTCTTCCCCAGGAATCTAGCTGGATTCAACAAAAACATGGACTACCAATCTTGGAGAGGTTAAAAATGTTTCAAAATATAAATATCAATTAACTTGTGAAGTCAGACTTCCACAAATCACTCGGGACTATGTGGAAAGTTTCTTAATACACCAGAGCAACTGAGGGTCAGTATAACAACTGTAGAATAGCTAATAAGCCAGAGACAGGAGAGAGGGTATGAGTTTTAACACAAGTTAAGATTGTCAGGCTGCAGAATTGCCCAGGATTTAAATATTTCAATAACTACTTTTAGTTCATATTTCTTTAGTGATACTAGTTATGCTGTGAGGCACTTAAGCCCATGCACATTAAACTGAAAACAAAATAATTTGGTTATTAACCTGACAAAATTCAAAAATTACGAGTTTTGGCCCCAATTCTTTATTGCATCACTTCTTCCAGCAAAACAAATGGAAAAAATGAATGCAATACATCTTTTCAGACTAAACTAACACTGAGTCTAAACATCTATTACTTTTTGTTTAGAGTTCAAAATAATCCAGAAGGATCCATTGGCATAGCCTGTTGCTGGACACTCTCCAAATATTTATTTTACACATGTATTTTTTACTTGGCAGCTTGTGCTATTGAAAATATAAATGATGAATAAAGAATAACATTCAATGCACATGATAGAATTAACAATGATCTCCTACCCTTTTGCCTAACAAATAAAATGGCAAGAAGACCAGAGGTCTTTTTTCAGTTGCTTCTGTTTGCAGCTCACTTCATAAAAGACAGCTATTCTTGGTCAGTTCTGCATAACAAATTTTCCAAAGCCATCTACAAAACCCTGGACACCAATACAGATATTCTTGGGTCCCTTCCCAGTGCCACTGAAGTTAGGAGTGAAAGACAGTTCTGTTCAGTGCTAGATAAATCAAAGTATTTAGTTGGAAAGCTACATTTTAGAGAACAGTCTTCTTCAAGCTACAAAATCTACAACCAGTAGTGGTATCTCCAGTGACGTAAAACCATCTCTACAGTCACAAGTGTTACTGAGTGACAGCCACAGAAACACATAATCCGCATGCACTGCAGCATGTGGAATTGAAAAGGTGTGGGAAGTGGCAAAAATAATGTGGGTGATAAAAAAAGAATGTGTTAATGAAGTACCTTGTTTAACAGAAAGATGGTGGAAAAATACTGAAAACCAATGGGAAAACACCAAAACCTTGGTGGGAGGTTCTTGGGGGAGGGCCCCGGGGAAGAGGCTAGAGTATAAATATGGACCCTCAGTTTAATAAACTGTAAACGAAATAGTATGCCACAAATGGCGTTCGCATTGGGACTTGATTAAAAGTTGATGGGAGTCCATTCCGGTGGCGTAGCTTGGCTGAAATAAAGGGAAAAAAAAAAAATCGGTGCACGTGGTCAGTCGCCTCTCTCTCTGCTGGGCTGGAGGTAAGCAGCCAAGAACTAGAGATGGGACATTACATTACAGCAGAACTGGAAGATGTTTTGTGTTTAGACACATATTGGAAAAACAAGGTCAGGACTTACACAGCACAGTCCTGAAGCAATTGCTTTTATGGGCCAAGGAGAAGAAGCCCTCTTTAAATTTGAAGAATGCATGCAATTCCAAAATATGGGACACAATCGGGGTCCGACCGTGGGATTTAGGAATGCAGCATGATAAAGCCACCACTGCATTGCTCGGACTGTGGTGTACTCTTTCTGAAGCCTTACAAAGTTAAATGGGGTTTAAGCATTCAAACAGCGGCTGCTCTGTGGAGTCAGAAGCAGTCGAGTTGCCCCAGCCTGACAAGGCCACAGTTTCAAAACGTGACGCCATTCCCACCGACCATATTCAGACGGTCACCGCTGGCTTATGGCGTCAGCTCCACTGGAGACGCCCTCGGAGCTTTCTCCTTTTGATCCAGGAGGGATAGATGGAAAGCGGGATCCCAACGTTTTTTCCCCGTCCCAGCGGTTGGCAATGAACCGGGTGTGAGAAGTGGGCGCGTCTCCAGGAGAGGAGTGGTGGGACGCCTCACAAGATGGCGGCAGTGCTGCACATGGAGCCGCCAACCCTCAGCCTAGAGCTGCGCAGAATGCCGTCCACTACTCACCTGCTGGGCTTGCTCCTCCTGCTCATTCCCGTGGTGTGCTCCAGTTGCTGGGATGCCCCTGATTTCCATCTGCCCGGGAGATCGCAGTGCAGCCCTGCTGGGCCCCATGACCAGACACCCTGAGGGGGCTGCAGGCTGGTGGAGGGAGCCACGGCAGAGTCAGGCACATGTGAAGAGCCCCCCACACACACATGGCCGCTCATCACCAAGAAGCAGCCGGAGGTGGAGCAAAGAACCCGAGGCTCTCGCAGACTGAGCTGCTCCAGGAGCGTTGGGAGCGTGTCTGTTGCAGGGCCCGGGCACTCTGGCACCGCACAGAGTGGGCCCGGCGGGCAGCGGCAAAACCAGGCTGCAACGGCACCGCCAGCACCGTGGTGAATGAAAGGAGGGGCAGCCAGGGCAGTGGCAACAGCAGCAAGAAGTTCGCAGCAAAATTTCTGCAATGATTTCTGCTCGACACCTGTTTTGTTGTTTGTTTTTTTATCATCATGCCACCTTTTGGGTTGTTGGGACAATAGGTTGAGCAGGTATTGTTATGAGGTTGGAAGGTGCCTTATTTTCTATTTAATGTTCATTCTCATTCTAACCTTCCTGGCACTGTGGCAGAAGGCAGTAAGATTGCTGACCTTCTACCAGCTTTGAGTCAGGTCTAAAATATGTTCATGTTTCCACTGACACTTTTTCAGCCTGTATCTTTGTGTCTGCTCATACTGGGGAAAAGTCTTGTGATGGTGAGAGACATCTAGAATGGCATCATGACACTTTAAAAGCCATGTTAACAAAACAGAGAAGGCTAAGCCTGGGATACACCCCTCATGAAAGCTTACAAAAAGCAGTCTGTCTTAAACTTCCTAAACCGAGCAGAAAATGATGTATCCCCAGCAGAAAAACACTTTGGAAAGACACAAAGTATACAGCAAGGGAAAGATTATGTCAAAATTCAGGACCTTAACACTCATTTATGGGAAGGGCCATTTCTGTTAATTACTTGGGGGTAAGGGTATGCTTGTGTTTCCACAGATTCTGGACCTCGCTGGATACCAGCAAGATATATGAAACCAGTCTTGAAGGAAAAGGATGAACATTCCCTCTGATCATTTGTGCAGCTGTTGATTTTTTTTGCTCCTTGCTTATGGACATGGCTGGGATGGCTTGTGAGCCTAAAAGTTTGAAGTTGAAAAGGGATAGAAACTTTTTGCAGAATTGTTAAGGGCAATTATTGGGAGGTTTTATGAGCAGTTTGTTTGTTTTGCCCCCTTTCTTCAAATTCAGTTATTTTTAAGATCCTTCTCCAGACTTCTGGTGTCAACTAAATTAAATAAAAAATATCTTTCATATTCCATGTCTTTCAGATGTCTGGAGAGAAAATAACATGACTCCTTTCAGGTGTTCATATTAAAATGTTTAGGTTTTCCTTACAGATGTCAGAGTCCTTATTTTCATGCATTTGTTTCTGTTAACCATATTTTTGACCTTACTAAATGCTGAAAAGTAGTACTCACTTGAGTCTGGATTATCTTTAGTCTCCAGTCATAAAATATCTGCCAACAGAGAGTAAAGGCAAGCATAAAATTACATTATTATGAAGTATTTATTTGCGGATACAGACTGTGAAGCAAATGCTATTTCTGGTGGTGAATCCTTAAACAATCACAGAGCCGTCAGGAATGGATGCTATTTAGATGTGATTTTAGTAATTAGTGAAGACATAATATCAGAAATTCCTTTGGGGCAAAAGGATGAGCTGGGGATAAACAGGTATTTAGTTCTAATTAAAGTTAAGTAAAAGGAGACATAGTCCAAAGATTAATTTTGAATGTCCAAACTTTGATTATTAGTGGGATGATCTGGAAACTAAAAAGCTTCCAGATCCAAATATGGAAGAAACTTAACATTCAGTTCAACTAGTGGTTCTCAGACTCCTTTTCCAGTGAACTGTGAACTGTCACACAGAAGAAGGGCATGGAACAGTCTCACTTACACAAGAGGCACATCTTTAGGACTGACCAAATGGTTGGGAAAAGACAAAAAGACATGAGCTGCCATTTACATCTCATGGATGTACAGTCTGCATTTTCCTTCGTGGGAAGTGTACATTTATATACATTTCTAGTTGCAGTATGTCAAGAAAACACATATATACTGTAACAGTTTAGCAGCCTGGGCAGACCAACAGAGGACAGAATTGCTCTCCACTACTCCCCCTTCATTCTCCCAAGGAAAATTAAAGGGAAATAAGGACGAGAGACTTAAAAGTTGGAACTTAAAACTGAAACAAGTTTACTGGAACAGGAGAAGGGCAGTAACACATGGGATAAGACACAAATATACAGATATATGATTGTATACACAACCCTATCATGATGCTGGCAGGGATAGGTGCCTGAGGGGCAGGGTCGACTCAGGAGGGGCTCTTCCCAGCACCTGATGGATGTGGATTCTGGAGAGCAGGTGGGGAGCTGGGGGTAAAGGAGCGCAGGGGAACAGCAGTGCAGAAAGAGAGGAGGGGCTGGGGTCTGCAGGAGCTTTAGAGAGGATGGGCAGGGAGTGGGAGGGAAGAGAGCCCGCTGTGTTCCCCCCCTCTCAGAGTCTGAAAGCCCTCCTGCTTTAGCTCCTTGTACTCAATGATATATACATATGAAGGTAAATTCACCAGATGTTGTCTGTTATCTCTTTATGTGCTCTTTATCAATTGCAGAATTTTCTAACATGGTTGTCACTTTCACTCCATTTTGTCAAATTCAGTTTGCAGAGTGCTGCAAATACAAATGCCGACTATTGTTGCATACTAGCAGATCAGTTTGCCCGATTTTTATTATTACAAATGTGTCAGTCCTAACCATTCTCCAGATGCTTATCACTGATCAGCAGACTGCCAGTGACTGCCAGGAGCCTGCCAGCAGCTTGGCACCTGCTTTCTCCCACTGACTCTTGGGTTAGAGTATCAGTGACAAGGGTTTATTGAACTTGCATTCCAGACACAGAGCCAAGATACAAATTTCTGCATAGAACTAAGACAAATTAAGTGCAAAAGCCCAGGACAACTCTCTATATTCAGAGTGCACAAGAGAAGGAACATGCACTACAGTGCATGAGGCTGTGCACTTTAGCACCAGCACCACAGGCAAAGCTAAAAGCCATACTTAAATAAGAAGTGGCCCACTAAAGCAGCAATTTCACCAGTTCTGAGTTTCAGGTAAAAGGATTCTACTCTAGAAGCAGAGCACTATGGGTGAAGTGCTTTCCAGCAGCAGGAGGCCCTGAAAACATTCCACCTGACTGATTAGGAATTATTCTGAAGCTCAGCAAAGAAAATTGCATCATAAATTACTCATCCACTTACCAGATGGGAATAAAGCTTATATGAAACTTGGGACAGCCACTTGGTGAGCATCGTGAGCCACTGCTGCTTGATCTGTGAGTCAGCTTCACTGCCTGCACCAAAATGGGGAGCATGCAGAGTGACTGATAGAGAAGCAATGCACACCCCTTCACCTTCTGGATAGTCCCGTTATCCAAGTGTATCACAAAGTGTTTAGAATATAACTACCATCTCTATTTAGCTACTGAGCAAACTCAGATGTTGATTCACCTTATCCAAATCAGGCCTGTGTCTTAACTTGTACACAACTGTAACAGGTAGTCAATAAAAATTCAGGAGATGAAAAGATTTTGTCATGTCTGCAGGTAACTTTTTAGCCATTTGTCAGCTATTGCTAACGAAGAAAAAGTGCTTATTAAAGGTTGGTGAGCAATGGCAGAAATCTCTAACCTTGCACAAAACTGTTCCAATAAAAGTGGAAAATCAATGCAGAGACATGACAACAGCCACTCATCTTCAGTGGCACTTCGCAAATTTCAGGGTTATGCACTTTGTCTCTTAGAATCAGGAATCAGCAGAAAGACTAACTTCAGAGTGTGGACTTAAATCAATTCCTTAATTTGACCTCCCATTTTCCATACTGAAAGCTGCTCTGAGCTCTGTGTGTACGTGCTAAGAAGCCTGTAATATCCAGTCCAGTCCTTGAAGCCCTAAGCATTTTCCTCTGAGACTGGAAAGCTAGTATAAATCAGCTTCAAGCTGACATCTAAAAATACAAAGCACATAGCCACCCATCCTTTTTCTGGCCTGATATCTGACAGTTCAAGGTTAGTCAAGGGCCCATCAGCACGATCCTACTTACTTATTAATGTCATAAGCAGCTTAGTCAGACATAGCTGTAAGTTTTTTGTCTTTAGTCTTACACTCCCAACATTCCAGACTTCCACCTGAATGACTGCAGCAGCCTCCCCAGCAGTGCATTTTCCTGCATCTTTAGGAGAACACCATTCACTTGACGTGTATGTGCATTGGGAGCTGAAGATGTAGCTTCTGTGGGAACAAAAAGCATTTGGGCACATTTGGCTAGACCAAAATTAACCTCATCTCACTTTGGTCACTCATAGATGGGTATGTCCTCCCAGTCATGGTACAGTTACCCTATTGTAAGTATGATACACATTTCTGTGATTCCGTAGTCAAAATTTCAACAGTATTATTATCACAGCCACAGAAATCAACTTAATGGCCATTCCAGTATGACCTGATGTGCTATCACAGAATCACAGAATGTTTCAGGTTGGAAGAGAACTCCAAGATCATCCAGTCCAATCTTTGACCAACACCATAATCTAACTACTAAACCATGTCCCTAAGGACCAGGTCCAAATGCCTTTTAAGTGCCTCCCAGGGATGGTGATTCCACCACTGTCCTGGGCAGGACATTCCAATGCCTGACAACCCTCTCAGTGAAAAAATGTTTCCTAACATCCAGCCTAAACCTCCCCTGGTGCAGCTGACATCCATTCCCTCTGCTCCTACCACAGTTCCCTGAGGAGCAGAGGCTGTTTCCCTCCTCACTCCAACCTCCCTTGAGGCAGTTGCAGAGAGGGATGAGGTCTCTCAGCCTCCTCTTCTCCAGACCAAACACTCCCAGCTCCCTCAGCTGCTCCCCACAGGACTTGTGCTCCAGGCCCTTCATGAGCTTTGTTGCCCTTCTCTGGACACTCTCCAGCATTTCTGTGTCCCTCCTATAGTGAGGTGCCCAGAACTGAACACAGGACTCAAGGTGCAGCCTCACCAGAGCTGAGTACAGAGGGATGATCACCTCCCTATTCCTTCTGGCCACAGTGTTCCTAATACAAGCCAGGATGCCATTGGCTTTCTTGGCCACCTGTGCACACTGCTGGCTCATATTGACTGTCAACCAATACCCCCAGGTCCCTTTACAAGTCACAGCTTTCTAACCACATTTCACCAGGTCTGTAGCTTATAAAGTTCTAGTTTATAAAGTTTATAAAGTACTATAAAGTACTATAAAGTTTATGAAGTACTATAAAGTTCACAAGCTACTTTCAGAAAAGCCTTAAGCAGCTCTTGCTAGAACTATCATGATCTAAGTAAGCGTTAACATTAAAACAAGTTCAGCTACAGAAAACACTTCCACAGTACCTAGAAAAATTCAGAATAGAGTTTTTGCTGGTCCATAAAACTAAATAGCTCTGCATGTATTCTGACTAATCTAAATTACTTGCCAAGGAATGTCAGCATTGTTACTCACCATTTTTATGTTCTTCCTTTGGAACATATGCAGAAAATGTGTTTGCATGTATCGGTTCCTCTGCCAGTATAATACAATGGCTACAAGGCGCCAGATTTTCTTATGCTTTCATCATTAATGTCTATCAGGCAATTTGTTTATAAGAATTTAAAACAAGATATAAAATATTTTATAAATAAGTAAACCATAGAATTTTTTGGCTTGGAAAAAACTATCAACAAATACATTAAATACGTTACATTTAATAAATAATGACTGATGACTAAAATATGCTAGTATTATTATCAGAGATGCAGCCACATTTCTGAACTTTCTCTTCCCTTTCTTCCATGGGGACAAATCTAACTAGTTGATTTCCATGCTAAATATTTTAAATATTTAGCTCAAATAAAGTTTGACTCAAGTCAACTCTCTCACTCTCCTTTTTTTTTTTTTTAATTTATTTATTTGCAGTATTCATCATGTGTGGCAAAAAAATACAGATATTCTCATCTAAACAACAATTCTGTTAAGAAAAACCATAATGCTAGCTGAATTGTACACTTTCATCCTTGAAAGAAGACCCTGTAAGAGTACTGTTCACCTATGAATTCCATTTATTTGGAAGATAGGATTTCTCTGTAGTATTGCAAATCTGAAGCCTAAAAAACCTAGTTAAGTAGTCCCTCATTTCCTGTGAAGGCTAATTTCAAAAATGTAATATGTGAGGTTTGATGGGAAGACATAGCTACATTGACAGTACTCAAACACAGCAAAATTATTGACAAAATTTCAGGTAATTTTCAGTTTACAACAGTTGATTTCAGTTTTTCATCCCAAGTCTTTCAGGCCTGGGACCCACAAAGAGACATAAAAACATGATCTTGTCAAAAGTGTATTTAAGCAACAGACTAACAGGAACAAGTTGCCCCAAGCACCCATTCAGTGATTTTCTGTAAAGATGTTGCATTTTCTTTGCATAAAAGAATGAGAAGAAGAATATACACAAGAACAGCCTAAATTATTGCCCAAGAAGCTGTCTAACATCCTAGGAGACAGATACCTGCACTATCACCTGTGTTCCAATGCTTGCTTCTGGTGTTTTGTAATAACACAACACAAAATGCTGATTTATTAAGAAGTAAAAGAAATTTCAAGAAGATTTTGATCAGCTTTGATCAGCTTTCAAAGGACACTGGAAGTGCCTTCTGACCACCTGAAATGCAGCTTTCCAGCCATTACCCGTGTGTCAGTACTATTGTCTCATCCTGTGTTAAACAACCATTTAATTTTTATCTTAAATTATTTGGAAAACAACCTGACAAATGTTAACCATTAAAACTGTTTATTCAGCCCTGGTTTCAAGCAATAAGGTCTCCTGAATTTGAGTTTGCTTAGCAGAATACTACTAAGTATTCTTCAATGGTGTCTGATTGTGGTGCAGTCCTGGGGGTCAAAAGTTATGGCAGGTATTACTTTGGGGCTCCCATTGAGCCCCACATTAAATAAAAAATAATATTTGTGCTTTGTGTTCTTTATCTGTGAAGGATTGGACTGTAAAGCAATCCTAAATTGTATTCAAGAATTACAAAATCCATATGTAACTCCTGGAAGAAATAGATAACAAGGAAAATAGGTAACATTGCTTTTGAACTGTATTTTAAAATTTTAGAAATAATTTAAGATTTACAGAAACTGTCATCATAACAATTAATTTATCTTCGACTGCTAAAGAAGTTAGCCTAGTTAAAATCTTTAAAGCTTAATTGAAATACGTCATTTAAATCACAAATCATCTTTACATCTGTCAGAAGAGGGGACATGAGAAACTCCCTAAAGAACTGAAATCTGGCTTCCTGATTTAGCTTGTTCCTCTCTCTTGCCACAAAGCCAAGCCAGTAATTACTGAATTTTCTTCACTTTTACTTTAAGGTAGCAGAAAGTGAGCGAATGTAAAATAAGCTGGAATTTCTTTAAAAAGTGGAGTAGTTTTTACTAGAGAACTAGTGCTACAAATGAGGCCATCAGGAGCCAGATTTCCTCCTATAGCTATCTGGAATGTGCTGCTTAGATTAAATGCAGTCCTTGATATGATCACAGAAGATACATAAAGCTACAAAGAATCTAATGTCTCCTGGTGTTGATAATGACTCATATCCTGTATTTTTCACATAAGACAGCAAGTTCCAGCTATTTATGGTACAGCCAATTAAAAAATTCTTTTTGTGAAGAAAAAAATGCTGTCAGTTGCCATTCACAACTTAATGTAGGAGGCCAGCTAGCATGTTACAGAAATTACCAGAGAAAAATACTATAATCACAAAAGAGCCAAATGTTTCCTCTTAAGCCCTTTGAGATAGCAGATGCATAGACAGAAGCAGAATCTTTTGTCTCAAAAGATTTTGTTCATAGAGAGATCACCCTAATAAAAAAGGTGGGAAAATATGGTGCAAATTATTCCACTCCTTTCAGTTCCACGTCATGTATCTCAGACATATCAGCTCTTCCCTCAGCATGCAGGATGTGAACATATGTACAACACTGTGGAACTGGATGAGGAAGGGGCATAGAGCATGCATGAGCCTCCTAACTCAAATTATACTCAACATCTTGCAGGCAAAAAGGGGAATACAACTTAAAAGCAAAGATACAATTTACATTACTTGAATTAAAACCTTAAGAGTCTAATCAAAGAATTATTTGCCCAGTTAACTTTTACGGTTCAAATTTTACTGAGACAAAACTGATACACACAAGATTTCTGCTGTCTACCCATGTTTCTTGTCTTGCTTAGGTTTTCACTGGCCCTTTGGGTCCTAAGCTCAGTCACCTCAGCCTACAAGGACAATTCAGTGAGATCTCAGTGTCCCAAACCTTCACTGAGAAGAGCATGCTGGGATGAGGTGATGTTGATGGGGATGGGGGAGGAAGGGGAGCATGACATCATATTGATGATTTCTTCCTCCTCACACTATGGACCACTTTGGGCTATATTTATACATTTTATAATTTTTACACCTTGTTCTTTCACCAGGCATTTATACCTGGTGGTTGTTTCCTATAGATATTTTATACAATGGAAAAAAAAATCAATTACAGAAGTACTATGCTATAGAAACTTAAAATAAAATCCACACTTATTGCTGTCAAATTTCAGTTGTGAACCAACTCAGCAGTCTATTAAAAAGATTGTAAGACATTTGTAAGTAAAAATGCTGGCTTTTCCCCATGCAAGTGGAATAAATTTTAATAGATGCCTTGTTTATTCAGTTACAGCTTTTGATGGATTTATTATATCCAGATGCTAAAAACGTTGTTATTTCACTACACATCCAACAGTTCCCAGTTGCAAATGCAATTAATTTCAAAGTAGTCTCTGATCGCTGAGGGATGGTTTATTAAATCAAAATGGCCCTTCAAAAATATCACCAGGCAGTAAATTTTATAAGTTCTGAGCATCAGTTATGTAAGATATTAGGTGTTGGGAGACTTGAGTATGATATTGATTGATCTTGCCAGAGTCCTGTTCTGTCATTAGTCCCCCTGGAATCAACAGGAAATGTGAATGAAAATCAATAGCAGGATATTATGCTGTGATTAAATGCCTTAGGGATGATGCATATAGTGGAACAAAAAATTGAGACCATTCAAAACAGGTTTATTGGCAATATAAACACAATCAAACACAGGTACTGCAGTTCTCCTGTTGCAAGGAAATTTTCATAGGATCACAAAATGGCCAAGGTTGGAAAGGAACCTGTCAAGATCACCTCGTCCAACCCTCTTAGACAAGCAGGGTCATCTAAAACAAGTTGCCCAACACCATGTCTAGTTTGAACATCTGCATGGATGGCAACTCTACAACCTCTCTGGGCAACCTGTGCCAGTGTTATACCACCACATTTGGGACAGACATGCTTACTAAAGTGCATCTCCCTGTTAATATTTGATCATATAAGTAATGTCAAATGATGTCAATGTCCAAGTGAAAACAAATGAAGGTATTTTTCAAGAAAGATAAACTATACATGCCTGTGCTCTCAGATCTTTTCCCATGTAGTTTCAAAGGGGAAATTTTGATCCCTCATTGTGAAGTAATCAAGACCAGCTCTGACATGTTAGTCTTTGGAAACCTAAAGGAAGCATCTTCAGTCTATAAGTACAACCTCTGACCAAAACATTTATACCTAGAAAGAATTAAGAATGATAGATATCACTACCTGGTTATGGGTTCCAAGGGGTTGTTACTATATAAGCATAAAACATATGCATTGCCTTTATCAAAAAATTTCACAGGTTCGAACTACAAATGACAGGACAATATAGAAAATGCCAGTGGGTAACACTGGGTCCACTCCTCTGGCCATGATTCTAAACTAAGATTATCCATGTCAAAAGTTGCAAGGAAAAGGCAAAGGAAGGGCTAAAGGAAAAGGCACTTGCACTATTCTGTGGAATAAAAATTTCTGCTGTCAGAGGAGATAGAAATCAGTTTTCAGGTCCATCTACACAACCACTCCAGTTTCTGGTACTCTGCAAGAATCTTGGCTGTGGAATGGTCACAGAGGGCAGACTGGAATCTGAAGTCTGGATTTCTGCATTCAGAAATAGATCAACAATAGAGGGGGGGGAAAAAAAGCGGGAGGTGGGAGGTGGCTACACGAGGTCTCTAGTTCCAATTCCTGCTCAAAGCAGGCCCAGCTACAAAGTCAGATTGCTCAGGACTTCATTCAGTTTAATATTTTCAAAATTAAATTTACAAATTACTCCTCTGAGGTACAAGTATATCAGCAGAGAAACTGGCAAACTGCCAGAGCATACTTGATTTACTTACTGCTAAACTGGAAAACATATTTTGAAATTGCCAGCACCAAGATCAATAGACAGCTATTGATTCAAGAGTGTTGGAGCACGTAAACATGAGACAACAGATCCCAAATGACGAGTGCAAAATGCTGGACTCTCTGGGATGCATTTGAAATGCCAGTTCTATTCTTCAGAGAACTCCATCCTCTGTCATAGTAAGAAACTTTATTGCATCAATAAAGCAAATTCTATGGATAAGATTTTAAAGTTTGTTGCTCCAAACAGATGTGTGGTCTGGCCCACAGGGACTCTCAATCCAATACTGTTCTGCCACACCAGTATTAATCAGCGTAATGTCTTCACTAAAGTAAACTTTTTCTGAATCTTGTGTTTGACCAGACCACATTCAGCACAAGATGAACACAAGACAAAAAGCAGAAATGGGACAGAAATGTTCCGTCCAGGCCAGAAGAGCTGCTGGCTTTGTCTCGATTACTCTGGAGATGTAAAACAAAATTATTTCATAACATCTAGGAATTCTAACACACACCCTTAATCTACAAAGGAATAATCGCAAGAGTTTCACATTTGAAAAAAAACTGAGTGAGCAGAAACAGCAACTAGTCAAGAAGCAGTTAGTAAAAATCCTTCAAACATTTCTGGAGCATACAATAGCCCCAGTGTGAGAAAAATCAGCTGGCATCTGAATATTTGAAAAATCGGTGGGGCAGGAAAATAAAGATCAAAACAGTTTCAAAAACAAATAGAGAAAAATCACACACACACACACACCCCAAAAAAAGAGAAAAAGACAAAAAATAAACCCACAACACACACCACTCAGAGGTTACTGCAGTCCTCCCTGGTGCTGGTTCTTATAACTAGATTCACCTGAAGATTTACAACTCTAACATTAAGAATTGGAAAATAATGATGACTAGATAATTTGTTTCAAGATTTATTTCATTTTTTTTTTCAATCATCAGTAGCTTAGGCATTATGATGCAAAATGTCTACAAAGAAACCTGTGCTCATGTGCTCACAGGAAACCAGCAAATGCAATCTTGACTCCTCAGAGCATGCAGCCAATGGAAACTGCAGCGTGAAAAATGTTAAGTCTCCTACATTAAGTACTTTTGTTAATTCTCTGCCTATTCAATTAATTTCTCAACCAACTTAAAGAATGAGATTAGAATAGTAGTTTCTACATTTATTTTCATTAATCTGGTTGTAAAGATGAGTCAAATGGTCAAAGAAAGGAGAATAACCCTTGAGTGCATTTCAGTTCATTTGACCTCAAAATACCATCATGCAAAAAGATTCTTTGTATTTCTTTTTTGTAATATCATCACACACAGACACATGGACACTCAAACATAACCAAAAAAAAAGTTCTTGGAACTGTACCCAAGTTTATCTCTTCAAAGTTATGAACGAGCAGAAAGAATACGTTTTTGGCAGCATTTTAAAATTCGTGTTTCAGAGAATGGTTTGTGAAGTCTAAAAGTGTGTCATGCAAAGGACCTATCCTTTCTTCCAAGCAATTAAGATATAAAAGATCCTTAAACTGTATCAGTTTTGGCAGCCACTGTCTCTCAAGTACCTGGATTTAATCATTAACAAGATGCCTCTCACATTCTCTTCTGCTGTACTCTAATTTCATTGTTTGCTCTTCCTGCTGCAAAAATTCTGTACTTCTAATGAGAAAATTCAGAACTTAATCTTCTAAAATGTCTTTCTTACTTCCCCTTGAAAGCACCCAAAGCTGACATTAACCCCAAGACAGGATAATATCTAAAGGTTGAAAATAGGAGAAAAGAAAGCTGATATGAAACACAGTCTAAGATCTGGTGCAAAGCAAATTCAGAATATTTGCATTTCATCCTGCATCATTTAATTTGATTGTGTCTAAACTTTCATATTCTTGAAAAATTGGAATAATGGAATCATCACTAGTATATTTCACATAGACTGGTGATGTACTGTATAGTTTGTAAAAATGTTATTGCATATGTGGGATAAAGGGTTTCCTACATGAAATAATTATTGAGTTACATGGAGGACTGCATTAAAAGTACTGTCAGGCTGCTTTGTATTGCTCCTATGGTTAAATTGAGGCCCTATTATTCTAGTTAGCAAAACATAGCCGTGAGTCTTTCTTACTTTCAAAAAAAAAAAACCTATTTTATCCCTGAGCAGGTTCATGTTATAAGAATAAATATAACTCAAATTAGTTATAGATTTGGCAAAGAATAAGGAAGTCTTAGAGGATTTGCAAACAACAATGAACTGCTGGTTAAAAAAAAAAAATCAGTCACAAATTTGTATCATGTACAAGTGGAGTCCATCGACCTTCCTTCAGTCTTCAGAGATGTCTCCCAATCTCCATGACTTCTCAAAGATTACGGAGAGCAGCTTCACAGCCACATCAGCCAGCTCTCTCAACACCCTTGGGTGGATGGCATCTGGACCCATCAATGTGTATGGGTCAAGCTCCTGTAATAGTTGATACACCAACTCTGCCTTCACTGGCATTGGGTTGGTGTCTGCTTCAACTTGAACATTTGTTCCTATGGTCTGGGACCTGACAGCACTGGTAAAGACAGAGGTGAAGGTGCTGAGAACCTCTGCCTTTTCAGCATTTTTAGTGACTAGTTCACCTCTCATATTTATAGTGGGCCAATACTATTCCTCTTTTTCCGCTTATTGTTAATACATCTAAAGAACCTTTTCTTGATGTTTTTGATGTCTCTGCCCAAATTTAGCTCAAGCTGAGCTTTTGTTTTCCTAACTGCATCTCTGCATACTCTCTGCTCTCAGGCTCTTGTCCTGCTGGGGGACCACCCTGACATTGGCTGGAAAACTAACACAGCAAGCTGCAGGCAATCCAGAAGGCTCCTGGAGTGCCTCAATGATAATTTTCTCAGACAAGAAATAGACAGCCCTACCCGAGGGATGAAATACTGGACCTGTTGGTCACCAATGCAGGTGAATGAATCAGGGACCTTAATTCAGAGTGCTAGGGGGTCAGGAGTCAGTCAAGGTGCATAGCCAGGACCCTGACTTTCAGAAAAACAATCTTCAGCTCTTCAAGGAGTTACTCAACAGGACACCCTGTGAAACAGTCCTCAGGGACAAGGGAGCAGAACAGAGCTGGCAGATCTTCAGGGAGAGACCTCAATCCCCAGGTGCAAGAAATCTACTAAGGAAGGGAAGAAACCAGTGTGGCTGAGCCATGACCTGCTGGGCAAACTAAAAAGCAAGAGGAAACTGCACAGACAGTTGAGGAAGGCACAGGTATCTTGGGAAGAGTGTAGAGATGCTGCCTGATTGTGTAGGGATGAGGTCAGGAAGCACAGGGCACAATTGGAGCTGAACTTGGCAAGCGATGTGAAGAATAACAAGAAGGGATACTACAGATACATGAATGAAAAAAGGTAGGTGAAAGAAAATACACCCTCCCCAAAGAGCAAGTCCAGTGAGCTATTATAAACAGGTGAGAGATGAGGAGAAGTCCCTTCCAACCCAAATTATTCTATGATTCTGTGAAAGTAAGGTAGGACCTTTCATTTCAAAAAAAGCCTGGCTTAAAAACATCATTATAAGAGACATGGTTTTAGTTATCTGTATAGAAATCTGTAGCCATGGACTGTACATCTTCTCTCCTCAAAAAAGATGAACTGATAAAGAGCCCAACACTTCCTTAGTAATTAAAATCAGAGGTATTTGAGTAACACATCTTTGATTATAGAGTGCTTATGATTTTCTTAAACCACATCAGTTTACTGAAGCTAAAAGAAACACTGTTTTTGTTATTCTAGATGTACACCTTGGTATAAATGGTTCACGCTTCATAAAACCAAGAGCCTTCTTTGGAGACCAAAATAGTAACCATGCAGTCAGTGCTTCAAAACATGAAGGCAATGACTGGTTATGCTATTGAATGAATCATACGTGGGGAGTGAATTAATCAGTGTAAAAACCTCAGTGCATAAAGCAGAGAAGGTAAATAACTTGAAGTTTGGATTGCTGAGTTCGTTGTCTTTTCAATGTATTTCCATGGTACAGCCAAACTTTCATCTCTCTCTGAAGCATCACCACTACTCAAGGTTCTTCAGAAAAACTAACTGCACCAGACTGCTTTAGTTTGACACAATTTAGACATATCTGCAGCCAAAGCTTTTCGATTTGATTGCTGACCAAAAAGCCCAATCTAATTTATTCAGTTCCATTTCTTTTGTAGTCACATATTTATGTGAGACAAAAATGATAATTTATTGTGCAGAAGTGGTTATGCAAAACTGTCTAATTGTACCATAAGAGGGTGGGGGTGAGGGAACTTACGCCTTTCAACAAGGAACTTCAATGTGGAAAAACAATTTATTTTAAAATGTCATTCCTATGACATTTTTGCCTTTTTTGGAGATGCGTGGCTTGTTTAAAAGATAGAAGTACTTCAGAGCCCACAGTTCCCGAAGGAAATGGAAATGTGAGTTCAACTTCTTGCAATTGCATAAAAGTACAAAACCCTAAGGGATTAAATCTCAACTTTCTGTTTTATTATTGCTGAGTAAAAACTTTAGGCTCTTTGCTTCTTAAACAATTTCCTTTCCTAAAACAGCCTGCCAACTGGACTTCCCATTAAATTAAAGCCATCTGACTGGACTTGCAAAAGCTGCAATGAGGAAGGACTCTCAAATCTAGTAGTTGATTTGGATTGCTAATAAAAATCCTTTATCAAATGTCACAAAACCTGTGATTATACCAACTTTGTTTATAGATGCTTGATTGCACCTGAAATGAAATTCAGGAGGTACTCAACTCTACAAACAGATTTAATTAAATCCTTCAAATACTTGACATTAGAGATATTCATAACACTGGATTTTGATCACAGAATTTCTTATATTTAAGTTCTCTGTATCTTGAATTGAAGATCAGTTACATATTCAGTATTAGACATGAAAGAAAACAGGAAGAATTATTAGCATAGGTGCATGGCTATATGGCATCTTGCCTTTGAAAAGGATGCAAATGACATATACAGACATTACTGAGCTCCACAACATTAATATTTACTATTCACTCATTCTGACTGCTGTAAAGCCATTAAGTAGTGGCATATTGAAAGATAAAACTTATAAGGAAATGCATGCATTCGATTGGATAGCTATATCCCTGTTTCCTCCTCTTTTGTAACCATCTATGGCATTTATTTGCAACTGGAATTTTCTCTCCTAGGAAAGGGGCATTTCCAACATTACAGCATCCCCTGAGCACTTAGTAATCCAAAACAATTGGCAGCTAGAGGCACTATACCAACCTACACATTGTATATGTATATGACTATAAAACCATTGGCATTTTGTTCTTTAGTACAAAAAAGATATGGTTTTCTATCTTCTCCCACCAATACACACTCAGGCTTTCTCCACACCTTTGCCTTACTCCTTCTGATTTAAGGGCTAATAATACAAAAGTGGCTTTGATTCCACAACTTTAACCTGACCAGTCCAGTAGAAGGGCATTTCTAAGCATAGGAAATTCCCATTTTAATAAATGCAAATTTTTGTAGCATAACAACATACAAGATACAACATTACAGTCACTCAACTCAGACACAGGAATAAAAGAATTCTTTTCAAAACTATATTACACATTAACCCAAAAGGGCAATTTTTTGGTGAAATGTTTTTTGTGATACCTATTGCCTTTTTGTCTTCTGAGTTACAACACTGTGTATGACATAGAAAATCGAACTTCTACAAGAGACAGAAACAGATGTAATTTCTCCTATTAAGAATGAAATGGTGAGATGTTAATGCCCATAAATCCAAGCTAGAAATATAGCTTCATTTCATAAGTAAAAAATATTTGCTATGTATTTTCAAATGTAATTCTAAAATGATAGAGCAGCCTTTATCATTCAGCATATAACAAAAAGAAGCAAATTAAACATATATATATATATGATTCCTGAAATGTGACTCCTATATATGTCACCTGAAATGTCTGATCCCACACTTCTCTCTCCTAACTTAAGCACTGTTCCCTGCTTCATCACTCTGTGAACGTTGCCTTCCATGTGATTTCTGTATCTACAGAAAAGCACACTATGTTACTGTGGTTACTGCTGTAAAACAAATCTTCACACCATAAAGTCACAGTTGTGTAAAGGGTGTTAAAATGCCTATTATCATCAAGTAACATTTAGGGAAAAACACTGCAAGGTATAGTATAGTTTAAAAATATGATCTCCTTTGAGAAAGTCCCAATAAATCCTCAAAAAGCAGGGGACACAAAACTGTGTTGTCCTTCATACTTACATAATTGTATATACACATGTGTGTATATGTATATACATGTATATGTATATATATGTGTAGCTAAATATTCTATTTTTTTTTTTTATCCAGTTTAACCGGGATGCTTTAATACATTACACAGATTAGTAAAAGGATGAAGATTAATTACATTCAGCAGTTTTAAGAGATTAATTGACCTTTCAGAATGACATAAATGAGACAAAGAGATCAAGTCAAGATAAGTTATCCATAGTTTGAGGCTGGAATTATCATGTATATCACGTTATCTATACTCTGTAGACAATGATGTAGTCTCTAAAGAAAATACTTTCTACATTTCTCTATGTACATTGATCTCCCTTGCAACAGATTTGAAAGATGAGTCTTTTTATTTAATGGATGCTTTCTAAAAATAGATTAATTATCTCAATAGTACTTTACCCATTCTGCAAGTGACGCATTCTAGCTGTCCTTTCTAGATAAATACATCAAGTAACCCTGGAAAATACTGTTAATCAGCACTGAATATAATTGATCAGTACCCATTTTCAGTTTCATCTGAAAAAACAGTTATTAGCTTATGGAATTACGATTATATAAAAAAGAAACTGTCATCTGTCAGAAGTAATGTTAGACATAGGCATACTCATCTTTGGATATGCAAGATTCTGAAAAACATTTCTAAAATCAGACTTACATATATCATGACCTTTTCTAAAGTGAACAATTAATTCAAATTAGGCACAGGATGTATTTTTAAGACTTCGAGACAATAAGAAGTTTTTCAATGCTCACCAAGTATGTGCTAGAAAATAAATGGCTACATAAAACACACACACAGCAAACAAAGTTTTTGAAAAAAAATTCTGATATTAAGGTGATTGCATAAGTAGCAGTAGGGTATTTCCTACAAATGACAATGGAGAATTTATCTGCCAGCACTAGTACTGGGGACATAACATGAAGGATATAAACTACAAAACATTACATAAAGTTGAGGTTCAGCATATTTTTACAGGTTTTTGGTCAAATTCCATAAGTAGAAGACTTCTTTGATAAGATCCCACATGAAGGAATAAAAATCACTAATCTCTTTGAACCCTTTAGACATGGAGATCTTAACAGAGAATCAGATTATTTGCTAACAATACCACCTAAGCTTACTTGTGTTGCTGTGAAGCAGGCAGTACCTCTAACAAGTATTCCTCACAACACGAGGCAGGAAACATCATTAGAACAATGGGAGCTATTCACTGGTTAGCAGGATTAGGCCTTTATTTCCTAAATAGGAAATCAAATATTTAAATAATAAAAACATAATCTAATTTTCAAGACTTTCACAAAAACTGTTAAGTTGACAAGGAGTGGACAATCTCTGGACCTCCAGCTCGTATGGTGGAAGCCAGCAAGATAAACAGTGGTCAAGACAAGACTCTTGCCAGTCCCTTATGCTTCTAGTTTTTTAGTACCAAAGAAGACATCCTTCAAAACTTACTTTTGCAAGTTCTTAACGTCATGGCCACCCCTACCTTGTCATAATCCTCTTCCACAGACTCATGAGCCTCTACCTTAAACATTACATTGTGATGATGATAACATTTTTCATTCACCTTAGACCACAGAGTTATACCTTTATACAGTAAGGAATTAACTTTTGTTCACTAAAACATGACAGTCAGGAAAGCTAGAGAAGGACTTTTTACAAGGGCATGGAAGAATAGGACAAGGGGTAATGGTTTCAAACTGAAAGAGGGTAGACTTAGATGAAATACTAGGATGACCTTGCATGCTGTGAGGGTGGTGAGACACTGGCACAGTTTGCCCAGGGAAGTGTTGGATGGGGCTTTAAGCAACCTGGTCTAGTGGGATATATCCCTGTCCATGGCAGGGGGTTTGGATCTTGATGATATTTCATGTCCTCACAAACCATTCTATCATTCTATGATTCAGAGAAATGGAAAGTGCAAATATCTTATAAATTCCTTAGGATGGAGAAAATTTCTAATTCACACATCATCACAAGTATTTGCTTTCTCCTTTCTCAGAAAATAAAATATAATGCTCAAATAAGCCATATTTTCCTGAAATTTACTTTGCATATCTCTCAAGTATATTTACTTTGTCATATATCTTCATATATATTTTACTGATGTCATGTGTGACATCAGTAACAAAACAGTCTCACAAAAATAATGCCTCAGAAGGGATATTAAGCAATCAGTGTAGAGTAAATAATTAAAGTAAATATATTATTGTGGAACTAATCTTTGGTTCTAGGCATACAGTGAAAGCATCAGTCTATATTGACACAGCCTTTGAAATGCAGTCCTGGACATTTCATTGTAGAAACCTGTGTCCTGATCAGTTGGATTAAACAAAATCCCTGAGGAAATTTTGTATGTAGTTTGTGAATCTGATAGAATTAAGACAGGCACTGAAGCAAGGCTTATCATTTGTTTACCCAATATTTCATGCTGGCAGCATGTTGGGTGTTTTTTGTTTTTTTTTTTTTAAATAGAGGCCATTCTTGAGAAGTTGGGTGTTCGGTCAGAGCAATGAAAAACAAAAATCATAGAATCACAGAATAATTGGGGTTGGAAGGGACCTCTAAGGGTCATCTAGTCCAACCCCCTGCAGTAAGCAGGGTCATCCCAGCTATGGACTAATTCTTCAAGATAGCAATCATTTATATTATAAAAATGAAAAACAATTTTCTTTGAAGGACATTTCAAGATTTTTATCTTGAAATATGATTATATACATGACTGAAAGCAGATTTACCAAATAATTTTCAGTAATTTTCTTACCATCTTGCTATGCACGTAAACAATTACAGAAAGCTGGAATTATTTTCTAAATGCATCAGTACAATTCAGGACTAGCATATACTTACATCTACTTTGTCTAATGGAAAGAGCTTTTAGGCTGTGTAAATGCTAGTGACGAAATTGTCAAACATTCAAACAAGTAAATAGTTTTTTCCTCCAAATTATACTTGTAGAAGGTTTTCACAGCTATTTAACATCAGTCCCTCACTGCTTGTGAATTATTATGTCTATTTAAGGTTCTTTCTCTTACTCATGTCCAGAAATCTTTATCTCTAGGCTACTGGGAAAGTTCTGAGATCCACAGGTCTGCATATTTCTCCAGACTCTCTGAACTTGAATTTAAGACACTAAAATCTGCAAGAACAACCCTCCACCCCAACACCTAAGTGCTGTTTAATAATTAATCCCAGCCAGCTCAAATGCCATCTGAAGAACTCTTAGAAGGCTGCCTGTAACTCAGGAAGCTCTTTTCTTCATATAAAAAAAGAATCTGCCTTCCACAGCCAGCCCTTTGGAGAGACTTTCTCCCATTTGAGCCCTTTATATTCCAGCTCTATCAGAAAGAACTTCTTGAACGATACTGTCAAGTGCCTTTTACAGCCACATGGCTCAAGAAAAGAGGTAAGTAAAGCCTGAGAAAGCTGAGCAGGGAACTGACATAAATGAACTGAGACTCACATGGCTTTGTGGGGCAAGCTAACACATTATTTTGTAATTGGGAAAGGTAGTTAAAGTCACAGCATGGCTAGGGTTGGAAGGGATGTAGAAGATCATCTAGCTCCAAAATCTACCACTAGATCAGGGACACTACCACTAGTTAGTTACAAAAGATTTCCTAATCTGACAGGTTTTTAGGCGGCGCATAACCTGCTAAAACTTGGGACTGTATTATCTTCTCAGTGTAACTGTGTCAGCTGGAGTTTAAAATCATTCTGTCTCTAGCTGCTTATTGTTGTCCTTGAAAGAGGGTGTTAATCTTCTAATCTGCTCTTTGCTTTTATGACAAGATACCCTGGCCCGTTTGAGTAAGAAAGAAAAGTTATACCAAAAGAACTGCATTGCTGCTGTTTAAACCAATCCAGCTTATTTTACTCTAGTGAGTAAGAAACTGCTTGTGTCATGGACCTCTGGTCCATGGTGTGCTGGTAACCTCTGTCAAGCAAAGGTGGCACTAGATCAAGGCTTACTGTTCACTTTCAGAAGGCTACATCATTTTTGCTTTTTCTTTTCCTTAAAGGTGCATATAAAGGTACATGTTACTCCAGTATTCATCTGAGTATCAACAGTTTTAAAATGGGAATAGAAACGTCCCTTCTCTACAGAGGAATACCACAAAAATCAGCTAGTTAATATTTACAATATTTTTTACAACCATGCTAAGCACCAAAAAAAGTCTATAAAATTAACTGTGTTCATTCCATGCAAAGGACAGAGAGCAGAAAAGTCAATTACTCGTTCTGCACTAAATGTATGCCATGTTTCACTTAATATATTTTGATATATTCAAACACATACACAAGCATAGCAGCTACTAATCTTAAAAAAATACACAAGCAGCTGAAATTTCTTACTATTAGGAGTAAGTTCCTATTAATCAGAGCAAACCTACTTCAAGTAGAGCTCTTTGTGATTGGACAGCACCTTGGACTGACTAAACCACATCAGTCTGGACTAAACAATCTGGACTAAATGACAAGTATAGTGCAGGGTGACAAATGGTGTATACACTCAGGAAAGATGTTTGGGTTAGTATTTCCTGAATATCCTTAGTTTAATGAGCATTCTAAGAGCACAGTGTAACAGATGGATGGAGAGAGAGTGTTCCAATGAGTTGCATACACCTCTCTTCCTATCTGAATTGTAAATACTGTGTTGATACAACTTACCCTGTGAGTAAGTTGCAGTACACACTTACGTAATCTGCTAATGTGAAGTGCTGAAAAAAAATGCTTGTTCTCAGATACAAGCATGACAGAATGATTTGAATGCAAGTAAAAAGCAGTTAATACTGAATGCTGTCTTTGTAAACAGATTTTGATGGATTTAGCTCCATCATTATAAACCAAGAGACTAAACATAAAGTACAATTAGGATATTGAATGTTTTCAGTACCAAATCCCTTGTAAATTGCTACATAAAATACAGAGGCTGTCACTCAGAATTAATGAATACTGCAGTTTAGACTTTTATAAATACAACAGTTTTTCCCCACTATTCTCTATTAATACAAATTTTTGAAACATTCCACCTCACAGTTTCTTAAAGTGAAGGTATCCTGAACAGTCAATATAAGCAGTTGAAACTAAACTCTTCTTTTAACACTGATCCAGGCTTTCACTCTGACTTTGAGCGAGTCCAGCTCTATCCAGACTGAAATTGGGAATGCTTCCCATTTTACAGGTGTGAGTGTGCATCTTGACTACGTAATGGGAGGAGAGTGGGTGGGCACTACCAGCAGGGAGTATCACAAGCAGGAAACCCAGTCACACAGGATGGGAACAACATCACCTCCAGTGCAAGTGCAGCCTTACACAATCCATCTGGGACAAAAACCTTGCTAAAGACCTTTATTTAGTGAGGAAAAGATGCAGCCTACAAGTTAAGGACAAAAATTCAATAACAAGAACTATCGCCATGAACTCTAAGCTGCTGTAATATTATGCAAGGTCTGTTGTTCAGTGTCAGCTGACACACAGCTGCCTCACTAGAAATCCAGGCTAAAAAATCTTATGACTGCATCACCCATACTCTATGTGCTCCCTGAGGTGGCAGGAGGTTATATGCAATATACAGGCTTTTCCAAACTTATATAGAATCCTGTATTCTGACCTTCTCCCCAAAAGTCTCCTGTATCCACACTGCCTGCCTCAAATGTATGTCCTACAACTCCTCTGTGTCACTGCACTCACACAGTCTTGACAGTTCTTTAAAGGAGAAAGTTCATAAAGTGCCTTTTAATATGTAAGCATAAGACTGAATATTCCTCTTTTGTACACCTTGAATAGTGATACAAAAAAAACCCCGAAAGATAATAGTAGACTTGACTGTCTGAACTAAGAAATTTCTAAATGTTTGCAAATAAGTATCCTACAGTACTGTGATATTTTCTTCTGTATCTCAGAGCCAGAATAGATTTTACTTTAAATAAACAAATAGTTTAATTATCTTTTTAAAGCCATTTCTCTCAATGCAGAAAACTGTGAGATGGGCTCCCTCTAGAGTCTCATCTCTGATACATAAATTTGAATTACAAGATTGTCATTCATATGTGCCAACATCCTACTTAGTTCCCTTCCAAAAAAGCAGTTGAGACTTGAGTATTAAAAAAGTCTTCACATTCCTAGTTAAATAGGTTTATAAATTTTTATAGATTATTAAATTCCTAATGTGGTGTAGCAAATTTTGCTCTTCCACATATACATCATAAGATCCAGATAAATTTGGGGATATTTAAAAAACCTGAAGCTAAGTTTGGAAGTGGAATCCTCCATCTGTATTAAAAATTAAAACATATATATATGTACATATTTTTAAATAAATGCATTATGCACATGCAAAAACATCCCTTTCCCCTTTAACACTTCTTAAAGTTGTTTCAGTGATTCAAGTAGAACTCACAGCAACCTGGAGTTTGACTTTGTTTAGTTTGGGTCAGTGAATGCATTCCCGCTGATACCAGCAGGACTCAGAAGCAGATTATTAGCTCCACAGGAACTAGAGAAGAGCATTCAAAACAAACAAACAAAAAAATGGGTTTTGCAATCTTTTGCCATCAACTACTGAAAACTGTCTTATAACCCATACTCAAGGAAGACATACTCTTGTCTTCCACTCAGTGGACAATGAGCGTGGAAGGGAATCAGGGAACAACATAGAGAGACTGTGTCTTCCTTCCCCACCAAATTTGCCAGGGAAGAAGAGCTGAAGCAGTATAAATGGGGGAGTAGGCTGAACCAGGAAAAAGGAATGGCATCATTAGGTTTTCTTTCCTAAACAAAGGGAAATCCTATTGTGAATCTCAGATTACAATCCAAAACACAATTCCATGAGCAGCTCCAGGGCAATATATAGTACCTCTTTCACCACCTAATACAAGCAGCAGTGATGAATCCCAGGGACAAGGAATACAATAATTTTACAACACAAAGCTGTTTAGATATTAGAAAAGATTTCTTCACCTGAAAGGTTGTCAAGCATTAGAACAGGCTTCCCAGGGAAGTGGTAGAGTGACCATCCCTGGAGGCATTTAAAAGACATGTAGATGTGGTTGTTAGGGACATGGTTTAGTGGTGGACTTGGCAGCATGCTTGGTTAATAGTTTGTGACCTTAAAGGTCTTTTCCAACCAAAGAGATTCTATCATAATTAGCTGTTTCATTTCATTTTCTATAGAGTAATAAAATAACATAAACAACTGAAAAAAAAAAAACCTTCTGAATGTGTAAATTCTCAGTGTAAATCTAGAACCCTCCCAGCCTTGTGTTTCTATATTATTTTGCTTGTCAATCATTGGGAAAGAAAATAAAAGACTTTGCCTTCAGAAAAATAAATTCTATTGCAAATGTGACAGCCTCTTCTAGAATGAGGATATTATTACTTCCTCATAAATCTGACAATAACCATTATGTAATTAACACAGCTGCACATACATAGATTACAACCAAAATAAACATAAGTTTTCAAACACAAAATTAATGCAGGACTTTGTACAAACCTCATTCTGCCTTGAATTCCAGTTGGCTTCCTTTCTTATTTCACAGGTCCTACAGCTCCTCACAACCTGAGTAAAAGATGGGGTTTGAGGGTTTTTTTCGTGTGTTTGGAAGGACAGATTTTGGAAGATAATCAAGGAATTAGACGTAATCAACATAAATTCCTCCAGAGAGAATGCCTTTTGGTAACTCCATAGTTTTCAGTCAGCACGCATCTCAAAACCTGAGTATACTGCATCCTGCAATACACCATCAGAATCATAGTAACATTTAGTCTGGGATTAAAATAATTTTGTGACAACATCCTACAAAAAATATGTTCAAACATGAATAAATTAAGTAGCTACTCTTAAACCACCTGTCTGTTGATTTCCTTTGGAAATCAGCAGCCACAGCAGCCAACCCACTACTGTACCTCCAGAATATTAACTTTTCAGCTCCAAGCTGGTCCAGCAGGCTGTTTGGCCTGGGCCTGAGCTGAAGCTGGGTTCCTAACCCAAAACCGAGGCAGCACACTTCTGGGACCTCTGATTTGTAAGGTAAATGGGATGGAGCCAAAAAAGAGGGAAATGTGCAATAAATTGCTGCATCCTAGCTGAGAAGAGCACCATGTTGTGTGCCATCCAAGGATGCTACAGTTAAAAACATGCCTTTCAGCTAAGCCTAGTACCTTCTGATCCAGCACTCTACACACACACACACACACACACGTGTGCCATCCCCCAGCACAGCCACACAGCTCCACTCCCACCACAGTAGCAGCTAAATATGCATACTGATAGGAAAGATGTTTACTCTAAAAGCAACGGCAAAGCTTTTAGTAAATATCACATTTTTGAACAAATGCCAAGCAGTTAAAACTTGTTTACATATTTACAATAAATATCAAAGGCAGTCAGGGTTGAAGAATGTTGATCTGCAATCTTTGTATGACTGGGAATTTACATAGGAAAAACTAAACAGGGTAACTTGGCTCCCATCATATTCTGATAAATTCTTGTATCACATTAATACACTTTGACATTTCTACAGCTATTGTATCTTGTACCTCAGTGGTACAGACTTCAGTTCTGCAAATATTCACACACAAGCATCCTTTTTTTCTTTTTTTTTGGTATAAAGGTCATGGGTCTTTTTTTTAAAAAAAAGAATGAACAAATGCGCATTAATGCAAAGTACCAACAGAACTGAGACCCTGTGTGCTGCACAGTTTCCTCTTGCTTTGATAAGTGTCTTTCATAAAAGTCTTATTAGCATCCTTATAGTTTGCTTATAAGAAATAATTACAACCTTTCACTGTAATTATAAATTAGAAACAGTACTAAAATCAAACATAAGGTGCTGCTTCAACCACTCATTTGTGGTGAGCTGTGAACAGGACACTGAGAATTCCCAGTGTGGTCAATAAAACTACACCAGTTAAGACCAGAGGGTAAGCTGTTCTCTGTTCAGGATGCAGCCCAGCAGTCACAGTGGGCACTTAGAACACTCTCTGTTTCAACTTTAGCAATGTCTTATTGCAGGAATCTCCAGTGCAAACTGACTGAACTTATAGATTCTTTGAAAAGTTAATGTTCATTAGAAATCTTCATTTCTTTATAGTTCCAGCATAGAAGTTAAAGCTATATGATGATTCAGAGCATGAATTAGGAATCTATTTATGGATCATTAATTTTAACATGAGCAAAGGGGACAATTTTAAGGGCATAGTAAAAATAATGCTATTAACTTTTCTTTTAAATTAATGAGCCACATTTAGTTGGCCATCATTCCTCAGGTTCATTAAGAACATCTGAATGTGAATCACAAGAAATTTAAAACAATTTATTTTACTTATCCCTCAGCCTTTTTAAACATTTTCTTTTCATAAGAAGTTATAAATGCAAAGTAAATAAATGTACAATGTAAATAAATACATTTTTAATTCTCTGTACTATCACAAAGGCTTAGACTGCAACACCCAGTACAGTCAGATGTGCACACAATGATGTAAGTTATACCAGTGGAAATTATTACTTTTTCTCATAATGTCACCTTCAAAAATCAAATTAAGCATGATACAGGATACAAAAACCCCATTGTATATTAAAAGACAAACAATATAAGTAGGTCATGTTAATACAGTACATAAGTGCATACAATTTGATCTTCCAGTAATTTAACAACATATCCACAATGAATAAACCTACTTTGCATCTACTTGCAAAGTGGAAGGGGCATCATCATCATTGCTGCAAACAGCAGTCAACATCTGTCCCATTCTTCAGTGTCAAAGTACAAAGTACAGCAAAGGAATTACCTTTGTGCCCCAGGGGAGGATTATTTTAAATCTCAGTGACAACAAAACAATTGGATTTCTAGTCTGCAAACAAGCTGCCACAGTTCACTCCTGCTGTGTGTGAGAATATGTAGAGATTTGTTGAAGATGTGTGGATTCCACTTCATGATGCATCTTATGGTTCAGTTTAGAAGAAATGCAACAAACCCCATGCTCTGATGAACATCAGTAAGAGTAATGCTCATGATGTCAAAGGAAATATTTTTGTGAATAAATGTTCGTCGGTGAGAATAAAAGATCACAACCTAAGCCATTAATATGAAAAATACTAAGATTTAAATAACTAACCCAGGATGACTCCAGCAGTCACTTTCATGCCTTTGACAAGCATGATTTGATATTCTCTAGCCTAAAAATGTCCAACTCAGCCTGCTCCAATCCACTTTGTCTAATCACTGACCATTTTTTCTCCTTTTTAACTTTTGTATTTCATTCCTGTGAGTGGAGCCTTTCCTAGCCCAAGGAGCTAAACTGGGAGTAAAGGGTCTAAAAGGAAAAAAATGCACTCTGTAAAGAATACAAGACTCAGGCATAAACCCATGCATGGAGAGCAGAAATCCTGGATTTGCCCAGAGCAAATCATTCAGCCACCATGTACACACACACACCCACCAGCAGACCTAAGTGTGAGGAATGAGAAAGTTGTGCAGGGAAGGAAGGAAGCAGGACACAAATACAAACTTGTCTGATTTCATCCTAATTCATATCATGTGTTTAAAGTTAAATGATTTGACTTGCTGCTCGTAGGCCATAGCCATAGTATATTGTTAGTGAAGATGGGAAATCTTTGTATGGCAGTAAAAAAGCTTTGGTTTGTTTCCAAACAGTGGCAGACAGCTCAGAATTACTGAAAAGTGGCCAGTGCAGCATGCGAAGTTGAAAATTAGAATAGGATACTAAAAAACTGAAAGTTCAAAAAGGAAGTTTAAATGATAAATTTATGATGATAAATTTTTAAATGACCCATATTGCGTATTGACCAAATACTGTGAATATTAAGAACAACTTCCATTTATTTGGTTGGTTTTGTTTTGTTGTTTTGGTTTGGGTTTGGTTTGGTTTTTTTGCATATTGACAGATGAATCACAGTTACTCTCTCCTAAGTGCCACATCCATCATAGGTTTTGAAAGTTTATTCTTTGGCTTTAGAATTGTTGAAGATCTGCATTGTTGTTATTCTTCTGCTCTCTTTAATAAAAACCTCAAGGGTACTAGGAACTGAATCACCAACATTTAAAAGATAAAATTTTGAAATACTCAAGAGAGCAGCTCTATCATCTACACTATGGCAGTTTGCATTCCCCCTTGTACAAGAAGGAGATGTGGATCTCTTTAAGAGCCAGTCAAGATTATGGATGCATTGTAGATAAATTAATCATCCTTATCCTTAAATTATTAATAAACTAGAAAAAAAAAATAAGAAAGAAGTTTTAGAATAAAATCTGCCAAAATTTTTATCCTTTTAGTGGTAAGCATCTCTGAGCATCTCTTCATCTAAGGTATCTGGAAATGCTACAGAACACTGTAACTTGAAGGTTATTCCTACAAAAGAATTTATCCTATTTCGGCTTATGAAAGCATCAGCATTGACACTTCATGTTCTTATAAAAATGTCTACATATGTCAAACTGTGCATTAGGACAGGTATAAAGAATTCTTGGAGACCCTAAGGAAACCAAATGATGCACAAATCCCTGGAACATACACGGGAAAAAAATACTTTATAACTTCCTAATCAGAATTTTGAAAGACCAACAACTGGCAGATCAAGTCAGACAGAAAGTACATTTTTGCATTTAAGTTCTGTAAAGAAACCCTTAAACTGTGAAGTACACACTACAGGAAACATCTGCCCCCACAGTCACACCTCAATTTATCTCATATTTTCTAAACTGTCAGAAACTGTCCTTCTGACAAGCACCCTGCAAACAGCTTTTTGATTGCATCAGAGATTCTCCAAATACACTTGAAAGTTACAGACAAATAAAGTTTTGTCCATTTAAAAAACCACATCCCATTTACAGAAGATTTTCAAAGTCTGCTAACAAGGCTTCTTTCAGTGTTTGGGGCTTAGTTAGGATTTGGCAAGTGGCTTCCATATGTGTAAGGGTTCCCCAGGGACTCTGTCACTGGGAATGACTGAAGAGACATACTCCTTCTGCTCACATCACTTTTCCTGCCAGCTCCATATAACATGAGTTCAGGTTGCTTCTTTAGCAGGGTGCAAGAGGAATTAGTCTGCAGTCACCAAGGCCTGAAAGATCTGTACCCTATACATTTTTAGATACTAAGTATTGATGCAATAGTTAGCAGGAAAAAGCCCAGCTGATGAATGAAAAAAAAAAAATCAATACGTCCTAAATCATCCACCATGCATTACAGAGAAACCTTCAAACTGTGGAAGTCTCCTTTAGCTTTTGGTCTATGTGAAACTTCTAGTAAGAACAAAAAACTTAAATGACAAAAATCAATAAGTTAAACTTCAAAATGTGCTAAAGTGAACAGAATTTCTTCTCAAGATTCTTTGCATTAACAACTATTGCATATTTCACTGCATGGAAAAACTATAAGACCTTAGAAAAGCTAATTGCTAATTTTACAGCAATAAAAAAATCATAGATGTTCCAAATTACAAAAAATGCTCTGTAACATCTTGACTATTTAAACAGAAGCAGATGGCTTACATGGCTTTACTGCTTAATTAAACACTTTATATACTCTATAAAATTATATTTGACATCATTCTTCGTAATTTAAATTTACAAAGCCAATTGCAAAGTAATTTTTGTATGCATCATATTATCCAGAAAACTAATTGAAATATTCAGATCCAATACTAATTCACCAACCTCTCTTCTATTTTCTAATACATGCAAAAAGTCATATTGTTCACCTCTTTCCTATTTTCTTCATCATGATAATACTAATATTTTTTTTACCATGCTACTGGGTTCCTTTATTTTAAAATACTCCCAATTAAAAGCCAGTGGCTTGGATTTTTACTTCCTATCCCCTTTGCAAACAAACAAAAAACCCAGCAAAACAAAAAAAGTAAGATGGAATTTATTTCATGAAGAACTTAAAACCAACTTCAAACAAGATATAGGTGTGAATGAGAGTAATATATTACAAATAATAAACAGTAATAAACAAATTACTACTATGAGAGTACAACTATTGATGAGTGTGAAAGATCAGAGAAAGATGATAATGAAGCAATTCTTACAATCCATGTCATGAAAGAAAGTCAACCAGGCAAAGTATGCTGTCCTCAAGTTTCCCTTTTACCTAGAGAAAAATAAAATAAGGTTACATATTTCCACAAAGCCACTATCACATGGCTGAAAGAGAAAGAGGGATACAAACAAAAGACTGGGCATAGTGGTTAAGGTTTTCATAAAATCTTTACCATGTCCAAATTTGATGTGGAAATCCCACAAGGGTTTCACGGTTATTTTTATCGGGTTTTTTGTAGCATGATGTTTAAAAGCTGATTCAAAATAAACATGTTAAAAGGTAGAAATAGAAAAAGCAACACTATAATCACTGACCCAGGAGCTTGTTTAACTGTACGATTACTAAAGACAACCTTTGATTAAAAGAAACTGTTCTCCTGGCTTACAGTTCAAATTGGTGAGAAAAGGCAACATCATTCATTGTGTGCATGAATATCCCTGCTCAGTTACACTTCCATATGATCCCTGTGGAAGCAGGTGGCAAATGCCTATCACAAAAGTGAAGCATGAAGTTGCTTTTAAGTGACTTGTGAGCCACGTAAAGTCATCAGTGTCACAAGCCATTACACCCTCCACATAAATCACAAGCCCTAGCTCAAGGGTAAGTTGCACATTTTAAGCTACAGGAGCTTTTTCTGGTTCTTTCTGGGCACTTGTTCAGCACTCTGCAGCTCAGTATTCCACAAAACTTTGGGGCCCTCAGCTGCCCCTTTTGACCCAACACAAGCCCACACCAATGAGCAGGGGAGCAAACCAAGACATTAATAGATAATCCTTAAGTGACGAAATGCAGCTGGTTCCCAGCAGAGTTCTTTATAAATGTGCAGTACGGTGTAAAAAGATAAGTTACCCTGTTTTGACATGTAGAAATGCAGGTGTTTTTTGTTAAAAATAGCAGCTGAAAAAAAAACAAACCTAACAACGACAACAAAAAAGCTTTTTTTAAATATATAAGAATATGAACTTGGAAAAAAATGCAGTAATATGAAAAGCTAGCCCTAATAATCACACAAATTAGACATTCAAAACCACTGGCAAAAAGAACAGAAGAAAAACTCATGGAAATCCTACTATTAGGAATTAAAGCAAATACTTTGGTAAATACTTTTAGACATGCATTGTTTAAAAAAACAAACATAAATATAAATTAATTTACAGTATTTATTAAAGTTTTAATCATGACTGCAAATAAAGATTCTCACAATACTGTTCTTGTATTCCTCTACCTAAACAAGACATTTTACACTTTTCCACTGTACATTGTGCGTTGTCTTCTACCTGCACATGAGTTCAATGAGAGGACTGATTTCATTTATCTAGTAGTTGCTTATATTTTTCTAAGTGAAGCTTGGGTTAAAAAAAAAAAAAAAAAAAAAAAAAAAAAAAAAAGGAAAAACACTTGACGGTTAGTTACACTAAACCAACAGGACTGATACATTTCATCTGTTTCAGCATGAACTATTTCCGTAGTACTCCTGGGAGACTTAATGTATCATTTTGTGCTAAATAAACTTCTTACAATTGCAAGGCAATATCCTGGTCCCATCTAAAAGATCCCAAGTCACAGAACACGAACAGAAAGAGATACATGTTGCAACAAGAAGACAAAAAGTCCCTCTATGAGAAGTCTCATTTATATTTTGAAAACTGAAAATTAAAACCAAAGGAACCATCCCTTAATCTACTTTGTCACAATAGCCATTTGGAAGGAAACAAATGTTTCAGCAGATGTGTTTCTCACCATTAGTTTGATGTGTTTTCATTTCCATAAGGTTGTAATAATAAGCAAATTACCAACTTGTTTCTCAGGTGCACTCTCCTGGAGTGTAATATTTTTGTCTTTTTTTTTTTACTATACAGGTCTTTTCCCCAAATATTTCACAATGTAAACGTTTGCTCAGCTTGCTAAGAGTGAGAAAGAAACACAAAAAGCATGAATCAGTCTCCTTTCAGTAAGCATTAAGTGCTTCTGTGCCAGTTTCACACCAGCTGAAGTGTCTAACTCACATTTGATTCTGTCTGCATAAACCAGAGTGACTTCAGAGAGTGAACTATTTGACATAATTTGAAACAAAGCAAGTGCTTGTAGGGGCAAACTGCAAGAAATTCCAAATTATAGATATTGCAATATAATCCAGAATTATCTTTACAACAGGTAACTCTTGCAAAGATTTCTTGCAATGTACACGTATTTGAGAACCTGCTTTCCAGGCCCTGTTTGTAAAACCAAGTATATTTTGTCTCCACAAATAACAGCAAGCAAAAGAATTCTTTAACATACTTAACTTTCAAAATAAGCACCCCTACAACCAAAGCACCCCAGCACTTCCCCGTGTCTTCATAACCCCCAGCCCGAGGTACTGTACTTGGCTGTTAGCCTGAGCTCGGCCAGGAGGAGCACCCCAGCGCCTCCGGGGAGGGACTCAGCGACCCAAATTACACTTTGTGTGTTATTTGCTCCCCTGTCCTCTGCCCAGCGGGAAGCCTCTGGCCATGTCTCAGGCCTGGTTGTTTTCAGACAGCTGTGGAAAGGTGTCGGGAGAGGCAATGACCCTCTGCAGAGAGACCTCCTCAGCCCTCCCACCNCCCTACCACTTGCACCTCTTTATTCCCATCCCCCTCGGCCCGCCGAGGACTCCCTGGGGACGCGGCTGAGCCCTCCCGCCTAACGCCCGCCATGGTGCCGACCCCCCTCCTCCCGCGGGAGGCAGCAGCGCAGGATGCCGGGGGCGGGAGGAGGCACTCGAGGCCGGGCAGAGGGCGGACCCGGTTGTGGAAGGGGCGGGTCTCTTATACACTCAGGCACTCTGGCAGGGAGAGGCCGGGGAGGAGCTGAGCCCCCCGCCCAAGGTGGGCGCGACGGCCACGTCAGCCCCGGAGCTGCCCCGCCCGCCTCAGGCCCCGAGCCGGATCCCGGCCCGGGCCGCCCTTCCGCCCGGCACCGCGGAGGAGGTCCCGCAGTCCCATGTTGCTCCGCGCCCGGCCCGCTCACTCCGCAGGTTCCCCGGCGCTCCGAGCCGCCGAACGCCTTCGTTCCCCTCCCTGCAGCCCGGTAAGCTCCACGCTGCTTCCCCGGGGCTCTCCCGGAACCGAGGCCGCGCCAGCTGGGAGGGGAAGGGACCGCGCCTCACCCCGGCGGCAGCCCCTCGCCTCACGCCCCTTATTCCGCCCCAGCCCCCGGCCTCCCGGGGCTGTTACCTCCGGCCTCGTCGCACCTCCGTGTCCCCTCCTCCTTTCCCCTTCGCCGGGGAGGGTCCCATCGCGGTCCCCGGGGGTCTGGCCCGGCTTTATCCCCCAGCGGCGTCCATCCCACTGCCCGGGGAGGCTGCTGGGTCAAAGCCGCTCTGTCCTGTCGGAACAAATGTTTCCCCCTGTGGTACTAAAAGTAAGTTTGAAGGGAAAGTGAGCCATACTAAAACCGCTTTTTTTTTTAATGTGAAGTTAGTGGCTCGTATTTAGTGTCATTCGGTAAAGCTTTGAGTGAATAACTCGGTCACAACATACACAATCGAGATGGACTGTTAGTTGTGTGGTCTCCAGAAAGCAGGTAATGAGCCATCAAGAAACTTCATGTGAAATTCTGCACAAGCTGCCGATCAGGTTCTTTAATGTGTATTTCTATAATAAATAGGTAAATGTACTTAATTCCTTTTTCACCCTACTTATAGGTTGTAACTTTTGCAACACTTGAGACATGAAGTAGGATAACCCACGTTTTGAGAAGCTCTGCCATAAATACAGCTGAATATCCAACTGCTGATGGATTTACTGGAGACACTTCCCAAAGTCTGCTCAAATCAGAACCTGTAAATTTTCCAAAAGCTTCATAATGGAGTTTGTAGTATCCAAAGGAGACTATACTAGATATTTGAAAAGGTCTTTGTTGCTAGTTTTAGCATGTGTAATAGTCCTTGTGTGCACTGATCAGGACTACTATAGTTTACTTGGAGTATCCAAAGAAGCAAGTAGTAGAGAAATAAGACAAGCATTCAAAAAACTGGCATTGAAGTTGCACCCTGATAAAAATCAGGTAAGTTACATCCTCTGTAGGTCAAAGTTGTTAATTTAATGGATTGTACAGTTTAACTAAAAAAAAAACAGGTTTCTTTTATCTAATATGTTTCTCTGTTCTTCTGAGGTCATGTAACCATCTGACAGAATGATTCAGCTTAGATTTTCTGCAAAGAGAAATAATAAAAAATGATAGATTGGCCATATGAAGTTGTGTTGGATTTGGGCCATATTAAATTGTAATTTAAAAAAATCCAAGGTCACTTAATTCTCAATTCTGTTCTTGTAAATTAAACTAACATCTGTACCATAATATCTTGTTGGTGAACTAGTGAGCTTGGCTCCTTCTGTTTAGCCTAGGGGAATTTATTGCTTCCCTAAATGATTTTCATCTGAACAGCAAACTCCAGCTTGTATGGAGACATCAGTCTCCATCGGTATCAAACAGGACACAGCAAAAATTCTGTGACTGCCAGGGCATAACGACAGAGGGTATTAAGGTGCTCTGGACTAACTAGAGAGAGAAGACTGGAAATGGCTCAGTCTGTGCTACTATATTTGCCAAAGAAATAATTTTTAAATATAAATGTGATTTTTTTCCAAGATTTCCTGAAATATTCAGAAATTCACAGTAAATTTTGGATCTTTACACGTGTAACTCCACCTGCATGGAACTCCAGAAGACAGTGCTGTTACATAGGAGCTCAGGGCCTGGCTGCACACTGAAGTCCTCCACTGAGTATGTTGGAGCCTTTGAGGTGCTCATGTTTTGTAATAGTTTTTAACATGACCAAGCTCAAAGAGAAAGCCAAATCTCAATGAAGTTAGAAATGCCAACTTGTAGCTATTAGCTGTTGCAGACACTCCTGTCCTGGGCCACAGTGTATTGAGGTCCAGTAGGTGTTCTTGCCAAGGTGTAAGAACAGTGCTCTGATAATTGCCTTTAGATTCAGTTAGCCTAGCTCAGTGCTAACACTCTGGACTCGACAAGCCTCCTCCTCAGACTGCTCAGGAGTGAGCTGAGCTCGCCTCTGGAAGCCCACCTTTCATTGGTCCCCCAGTTCTGCTCATGCTCAGGGTCGGATGGTTATTATCTGTCCTTCAGGGAACTTGAGCTGCACAGGGTTAAGGGCCTGGAGGGGGGTGGAACCACCACCCATTCCCTGGATGGCATCGTTAAGGTTGATTATTGTACCATCAGCCCCGGTGTCCATCATCATGGAAAGAGTCTTGGTCTCATCACTAGCAGTCAGTTGTACAATTATAATAGGCCTTGTCTTCATCTGCTGCACTAAGGTTACCAGAGTGCTACCAGACGATCCAAAGCCTTGACTGCCTCGTGCCACGGGGGCGTTCTTCCCCAAGTTCATTTTTGGGAGAAGGACCAGTTGTGCTAACTGAGTGCCAGCTTTGATTACCAGGGGGGGCATTAGCGTAAAACAGGCGATCGTGATCTCCCCTGTATAATCCACATCAATTACTCCTGGTAGCACAAGTCCTGTGATGCCAGTGGAAGACGAGCAATCAGTAAGGCTCTTACCGTGCTGTTCTCATGGTGAACTGGTCCGTATATTCCTGTGGGGATTTGCTGTACCTGGGTCATCGTCAGGGTAACATCTGTTGCTGAGGGCACGTCAAGGCTTCCCCTTGTGACTGGGGCAGGGAGCTGGTGTAAAGCGCTGGCCCAGCTACTTGTGTCCTGGTGCAGGGGCCTCTCGCGATGCTCCTCCCGTTTTTTGTAGACCTACACGCCGAGTTATGATTGTCCTTTTGGCATCGGTCACACCATACTGTGGCCAAGCAGGCTCTTGTATGGCCTCTGGCTCCACACCGATAACAGACAGGGGTGGATTTCCTTGGTTGATTTCCCCTTCTGTCTAGTTTCTGCGCTACTGCCGCGAGAAGCTTTTGAGTGGGTTCCATAGCGGCGGTAGAGGCATCAGCCATATCTTGATTTTGCCGTATTCGGGTTGCCCTGGCGGCAACTTCCAGCATTTCTGCTACATCAGCCATTCTTGGCAGGGTGGAAAGTAGCGACTTCACCTTTGGATTCACATTTTCAAATGCCAGCTTTCCCCATCATGCCCTTGATAGCAAGGCCTTTGTCCCTTAATCCTAAGAATACTTTCCTAAGCTTACCATCCTCAGGAAGAGGAGTAGGTAGCGGAGGTGCTGTGGGGACAACATTGGGCCTTGCTTCTGGCGGGGGTGCCGTGTCATTGGCTTCTGGCGAAAGCGCTGCAATGATGGTAGCAGCAGCCTTCGCCTCAGCTTTTATTTCTTTTAGGCCATTAATTATCACCCCCCATATGCCATCTAAGCTTTCCTGGCTGCAGAGGCCCTCCAACAAGTCTCTGACCTCTTGCCAGAGCTCCCATACAGCCGGGAAGGAAGGGAGTTTTCGCTCCTTTGCCTGCGTCACCAGCTCCTCCAGGAGCCTTTTACTTACGGGGGTGTTTGGTGACGGTCCCATCTTTTATCTTAATGCAACAAGGACGACAAAGGGGCAGATCCGTCAGCACAGCCAGGCAGGTGATGATGCAGATGCCTTCCTCAGGCTCGGTACAGATGAGCTCCAAGATGGAATTAAAGAAAGAGCTGATCTTTTGCTCTGTGTTAGCTCCTGGGCAAGTTGCCTGCATTCTCCACCAGATGTTTCTGATAATCCTTTCCTGGGTCACAGTGTTTTGAGGTCTAGTAGGTGTTCTCGCCAAGGTGTAAGAGCAGTACTCCGATATTGCCTTTAGATTCAGTTAGCCTAGCTCAGTGCTAACACTCTGGACTCAACTAACCTCCTCCTCAGACTGCTCAGGAGTGAGCTGAGCTCCGCTCTGGAAGCCCACCTTTTATTGGTCCCCCAATTCTGCTCATGTGCAGTTGGGGCCAGCCCTAACTGGGCACAGGTGGGCTTAACAGGAGCTCACGCCTTCCTCCTCCTAACTGGCAACACCTGAGTGTCTTCACATGATTACCTCTACAATTAACTGCATTTTTTTTTCCCCTTTATTGATAACCTTTCAAAATAATAACATTTTGGGTAATGTCTGCTTCCATCAAAACTGACATCTTTATCAGGGATATAAACTATTTCCAAATATTATTTTATCAGTATTATATGTACAACATGGTTTATTACTCACTAATTATAGTTTTCCCTAAATAGAATGATCCAAATGCACATGAAATTTTTTTGAAAATAAATAGAGCTTATGAAGTACTTAAAGATGAAGATCTACGGAAGAAGTATGACAAATATGGAGAGAAAGGTCTTGAAGATCAGCAACAAGGAGGTCGTTATGAAAGCTGGCACTATTATCGCTATGATTTTGGTAAGTTACAATGTATGTTTGACATATGCTTAAAACTGTCAAGTAAATGCAATATTCAGGTGCATTATCAGATCTTTTTAGGCATTTCTGTTGTATGCTCTTCAGATTCTGCCTACCCTGTTGCTCTCCTGTAGCTATGATTTTCTCTTTATTGATCTAATCTTTGATTTACCCTGTTAATGGCTACCTGAAAATGTAATAATCTATTTAGCCTTTTTTTCCTACTGCTTACCTTTTTATTGGTCATTTGTTTATTCTTTTAAAGTGCAAAGATTTTTTTTCTCCACTACATTCCAGTGTTAATGTTTCATCAGTGTTCTTTTTACCTCTTTAATGCAGAAGGACCTTTTTTGTTTAGATAAAATATTCTCAAGTGGATTTTGAAGGGAGATTTTTTGCACTGTAAAGCCTATTTTATATGCAGTTTTACAATTAGAGATCGGTCAAGAGGTAGCAGAAAATGAAAAAAATAACATCAGAATCATATCTAAAGTTATTTGGACAACTTATTTATTGATTTTCTCAACAAATTTTAGGTGGTTGTAGGGA
Source organism: Florisuga fusca (assembly GCA_038090715.1). Lineage (NCBI taxonomy): Eukaryota > Metazoa > Chordata > Aves > Apodiformes > Trochilidae > Florisuga > Florisuga fusca. The sequence goes on from JAAWXA010000031.1 coordinate 9,603,367, forward strand.
ATGGCTGGGATGATCTGTTCTCAGAGCTGCTGTAACATCAGAAAGCTAAAATAGAGAGCTGAGGAACTCAGATTTTTCATTTATATTAAAGGAAAAGCTGAAATGAACCTCCACCTCTGGGGTTTTTTTTTGGGGGGGCTTCTGGTGTAGTTTGATTTTAATATGTCCCAATCTCTAAAAAATTAATATCTGTGCAAATTGATATTTAATAAACCAGAGGTGCAAATAGAGGTACAATTATCACAGGAAAATATGGAAACTACCCCAGAACTTCTTCAGATAAAAAGATACAAGAAATTTTATCTTTCTGCAGTTGTACTGTGTGTTTGAGAAATGGTATCTATTTATGTCTATTTACCAGCTGTTTGGAGAATATATGCTTTTGTATTTTATATGTATATATAAAAATATATATATTTTTTATAGATGCATGTATGTATTAGATTATATTCTTTATAAATCGATAGTAATATAAAAATTACCTTGTCACCTGTAGAAATTAATTTCTCTCATTATTTATTTGCATTTAATCCTTGTGTACCTTGGGTGAAACGGCAGCTCACCATGTTAGGTACTGTAAAAGATCTGTAGCTGTAGTAGCGTGATACAATGCTGTCTAATAGTGGTTTTGGTATCCCTGCACTGCCTTCCTTGCATACTTGAAGTAGTAGACTGTTTTCTGTTGATGTCCTTGGTAGGACTGGTTAGCATTTTAGAAAAGCTGTCTTCCTTACCTTTATTCTGTCCACTTTATTCCAACACATTCACACATTCTATTAGTGAAAAACCTTGAGGCTGAAACACCTTTGTGACCTAAGTATTTTAGATAATGAGAGGCTGAGGGAAGAGAGAGCATCCCAACATAACATATAGCTCTCCAGATGGGAGCTGAATTTTTCTTCATTTTTTTAGTCAGACAACTGGTTGGTGTTATTTCTAATACTCTTGCCATAACCATGGTAGTTCATGTTCTCTGCTCATTCCATGGCTGCTCTGCTAAAACACCAAAAGAACTTTTCTGTTCTGGTGGTGGCTTTCCTAGCAAGACATTAAACTCAGGTTACTTATTACTGAAGAAAAACAGTTTTGCTGCCAGCTTACAATTTTAATGTAAGTGTGCTGTTTTCTCTTATCTGTTTTGTGAATAAGATGATAGTTTGTTTCTTCAGTTTCAAGATGACAAAAATAAAAAAATATTTGTTCTTTTTAATAGGTATTTATGATGATGATCCTGAAATTATAACACTGGATAGAGGAGAATTTGGTAAGTTGTAAATGAGTAGCTCCCTGTTTGACAATATGGCAAGTCAAAGTAACAATTTTTACATTCTGAGCTGTGTATCTATAGACTTCTTCTACATGTCTGTACAAAAAACTGTCAGAAAATTCTTATTATATTAAATTATGAGAAAAACAAAACACCTCCCCCAAAAAACGACAACAACAAAAATCCCCAAGAATGCTTGCTGTTAAGCTAGTTAGCAAATAGATCACTATCAATAAATAGATGAGTTTAAATTTGAAAGCTGTTTTGTGAGATCTGTAAGAGAAAATTACTCAAAATGAAATTTTGTTTCTCCTAATTCATCATTACTATTTTTTGGATCTCTTGTCTAAAAATGCACATGGTAGAACTTTTACATTCTTAACATTTTTTTTTTCTGTGAAATCCAGTCTATTGTGCCTTGCACAAAGGTTTAAGACAAGAAGGGAATACCAGAAACTGAAAACACAGCCAAGTAGAACAAGGCTTGGAAAGATGACATTTTCAGTGAGGACATGACCCAGTTTTTGCTTTTAAAAGGATACCTTAAGATGCTTGTAACTAAAAAGAGACTAGAGAGAAAGAATACTGGATTTTGTGTCATTTTTTTCATCTATATTTTGAGTAGTTTGCTGTGTACAGACTTGATCTACATGCTAAACCAGTTTTGTGAATGTTTCTAATAGCAGAATGTCATGATGCTCCCTGTGAGAACTCTGTCTTGCCTTGGTTAATTGATTTGCAGAATCTACACATTACTTAGCTGACTTCATGTGAGGATATTCTAATATAGGCAAATATAACTTAGAAAACTCACTAGAAAAATTATGTCAAAAATTAGGGACTCAAAAGCCATGTAATTCAAGCTGATAAGCTCTGTGCATGTATATTTTTGTTGCTATTGTTTTCTTTTATAAGCAGGAGTGTTTAATTCTTGTTTGACTTTTCTGTTTTGACTTTTCTTGTAATGATATTAACTTGGAATTTTAAATTGCATTTTCACCTGTTAGATTCTAAGTAAAGAGATTTCCTGGTGGAACCTGAAAATGCATGAAGCATTATAAGGAAATGGAAAGTTAAAATGTACAAATGTTTTAGAACTTGTGTTTTGGTTTTAACCAGACCATATGGTAAGAATATACATTCTAGGTGTAACTACACTATAGATGTGCATCACTTGTAATTTTCTTTTCTTAATCTAGATGCTGCTGTTAACTCAGGAGAACTTTGGTTTGTGAATTTTTATTCTCCTCGATGCTCCCACTGCCATGAGTTAGCACCTACGGTAAGCAAACTACATCTGAAAATTCTTTGTGTTTAAGAATAAAACTGAAGACAACAATTCGAGATGCCAGGAGTAAAACGTGCTGATTGTTCATTGTATCTTCATAGGAGAATATCCTTAAATATACTCCCAACCCTTTTTTTTTTTCTAGTGGAGGGAGTTTGCTAAGGAGATGGATGGTGTAATACGCATTGGAGCTGTCAACTGTGGAGATAATAGAATGCTTTGTCGAATTAAGGGGATTAACAGCTATCCCAGTCTGTATGTTTTCAAAACTGGAATGGTGAGTGACAAAATTTCAAGTGTTTTTAGAAAAACTGGAATCTGAAAGAGTATTTCTTTAATAGTTGTTCAATCATAGATACTTATATAAAGATCTTTCAGTTAATATTTATAAATAAATATAATAAATTGCTTTTTCTTCTTTCAGCTTGGTTAAGTTAATTATAGAAAGTTAATTTTAAAAATAGGTGTCTGGCTTATACAATGCTTTTGGGGTTTTTGAATCATTTTACCATGCAACACATCAGTTCTCATTTGGGCATATGCTGTCAGCAGTTCTAGTTGAACAGTTTCTCTTATAGTATCTTAATGGACTTCTCAAATACAAAGAGTAGTCTGTGGCTCAGAGTCTAAAGAGTATTTCCATGTACCTGAAGATATTTGGCAATTCCTTCCACAAGATTTCTCCCATGCATGTCACACTTAATAGTTTCTTGTTAAGTAGCAGTGCTAGGATGATATAAAAATTGCACTTGAGCAGTTGGGTACATTTTGACAATGGCAAGATTTGAGAGGCTGAATGCAGGCATTATGCATACACTAAATGACTGGCTTGAGAGCAGCCCTGAGGAGAAGGACTTGGGGGTGCTGGTGGATGAGAAGTTCAACATGAGCCATCAGTGTACACTTGCAGCCCAGAAAGCCAAACAGATCCTTGGCTGCATCAAGAGAAGTGTGGCCAGCAGGTCGAGGGAGGTGATTCTCCCCCTCTGTTCTCATGAGACCCCACCTGGAGTACTGAATCCAGTTCTGGAGCCCCTTTTGCAGGAGGGACATGGATGTGCTGGAGTGTGTCCAGAGAAGGGCTGATGATGAGGATGATCAGAGGGCTGGAGCATCTCTCCTGTGAAGACAGACTGAGAGAGTTGGGGTTATTCAGTCTGGAGAGGAAAAGGCTCCAAGGAGACCTTATTGTAGCCTTCCAGAATCTGAAAGGGCTACAAGAAAGCTGGGGAGGGACTTTTTAGGCTGTCAGGTAGTGATAGGACTAGGGGGAATGGATTCAAATAGAGGAGGGTAGATTTAGATTGGATGTTAGGAAGAAGTTCTTCTCCATGAGGGTGGTGAAATGATGGAACAGGTTGCCCAGAGAGGCGGTGGAAGCCCCATCCCTGGAAGTTTTGAAGCCCAGGTTGGACAGGGCTCTGAGAAACCTGATCCAGTGGGAGGTGTCCCTGCCCATGGCAGGGGAGTAGGAACTTGATGATCTTAAAGGACCATTCCAACCCTGAAAATCCTATGATTCTAAATGAACTGAGGAAATAATTTTTTATGTAAAAAGAAATTTAATAATTGGTAGTTGGTGTTTCTAAGACTAAATTATCCTTGTATTACTGGACTTGGAAAAAAATCACATTACAAAATTTGAATTAAAGTTACATTCCAAACATTCCAATATTGGAGAGAGAGAACAGTTAGAGCTAAGGTTTTGGAGGGTTGGTGGGGGGAAACCCTGTAGTTGGATAAATACTGTTTTAAGGGTAGGATTTGGGATGGGTTGATTTTTTTTTTTTTTTTTTTTTTTTTTTTTTTTTTTTTTTTTTTTTTTTTTTTTTTTCCTTCATAAACTTCATTCTTCCTTTCTCATAGCAACCAGTGAAGTATTATGGAGACAGGTCAAAAGAGAGCCTGAAGAACTTTGCCATGCAGTATGTTACAAGCACAGTCACTGAGTTATGGGCAGGTAATGTTTGCATCACTTGCTTGGGGCATTGTTTTGAAGTTGCTGTTACAATATGAAATATGACAGAAACAATGTATACAACTAAATCTGTCAAATGTTGCTAAGTGGCTTTTCTTTTTTCTAAAAATAGCTTCCTGTAATTTGCTAATATAAATATAAAACCTTGTCTCGTGGTCACATTTGAGTAGTCATAAACTCATGCAAATTGTTTCACTCAGGAAACTTCGTTAATGCCATTGAGACTTCATTTGCTTCTGGCATTGGTTGGCTGATTACCTTCTGTGCTGAACGTGGGGGTAGGTGTATTAAATACTTTTCAAATATGGCAAACAGAAAAAAAAGTATTTTTGCTTCTAATAAAAAGTTGTACAACATGTTAGGTGATGATCACAGTATTTGGCCTTAGGGTCATTTTAAACTCCGTTTTACAGGCAGTTTGACAAAAGTGACATTGACAGACATTAATGTTGTGCTTCTGTAATGTCACATGAGTCATTGTAGCAGCACTTAAGTGTAACCCCCCAGGAAGGGAACTGACAGAAAGGGGGTCTGTCTGACTTGAGTTTCCAGCTCAGGCTGAAATGACAGATACTGCAGAGGAGAATGCCAGCTTCTCATGATAACTGAGTAGAACAAAGGATGTCTCTCCCCATTAAACCACCAGTGATCCAAAGTTAGCTAAAAATTTCCTCTTAAGTTAGATTTGGACATTTTAAGTGGCTCTTACTACTGATGTCATGACAGAGTTTAGATTTGCACTAATTTTTGTAGCTGTTTGTCAGACTTCCTTGGGATCCGTATTGGTTACAATGTATGAGAAAGCTGCCTCTGTTTGCTGTTAGAGCTGAGTTGATGCACTACACCTTTGACAAACAGAGATTTCTTGGTCTTATGAAGAGACCTTTGCTCTGTGAACTGCCTAACCAGAGCTGCAGAGGGGATTTATTTCTCTAAATTTGATGACAAGTTGCAGTCCTTTTTTGTTACTCAGTTTTCAGCTTTGATCTAATTGAAGTGAGATTGATAGATTTTTTTTTAAAAAATGAATGTTATTCATGTTATTTTTAACTTAAGAGTAGACAGTCATCAAGTGCTGATTACTAGATGTTACAACTGCAGGTCACTGAAATAGAATAACCAGGAAGAATGCTTTTCAAAATGGTCACCTTTGCAGGGAGGAAAGGGGTAATTAAATCTAAACAGGCATTTGTTTAGTACATAAGTAATTTTTATCAAGTTTTATGTTTGTAAATAATCCATTTTCTTTTGCAGATTGCTTGAGTTACCACACACGCCTTAAGCTAGCTGGCATGTTGGTAAGCAGAGTTTCACTTTGAAAGCAGTACCTGTTATAGCTAAAACAACATAACAGAAGTGAAAGCATAAAGTTGTGGCCAAAACTCAAGTCTAGTGGAATCAAGTTCACTTTAGTGGAACCAAGATTTCACCCATTAACTTTCAGAAGAGTGAAATATTTTAACTTAGCAGCTATTGGAATAACTAATTTTTAAAAATGATTTTATAAAATATGAATTGATATTAAGTGATTATTTACAATGGGGTCTCCTTCCATTTTCTAAATGTTACATATCATTGCTTGAGCTGGGATTGTCAAAAGCATTTCTGAACCTGAAATTTAAAAATACTTTGTTTTTCTGTTTGTTTTTGTTGTTTTGTGGTGGTTTCATTACAGGAAGGTCTTGTTAATGTAGGCTGGATGGACTGTGGCACCCAGGGTGAGCTTTGTGATAACTTAGATATCTCATCTAGTACGACAGCANAATGTATACAACTAAATCTGTCAACTGTTGCTAAGTGGCTTTTCTTTTTTCTAAAAATAGCTTCCTATAATTTGCTAATATAAATATAAAACCTTGTCTCGTGGTCACATTTGAGTAGTCATAAACTCATGCAAATTGTTTCACTCAGGAAACTTCGTTAATGCCATTGAAACTTCATTTGCTTCTGGCATTGGTTGGCTGATTACCTTCTGTGCTGAACGTGGGGGTAGGTGTATTAAATACTTTTCAAATATGGCAAACAGAAAAAAAAGTATTTTTGCTTCTAATAAAAAGTTGTACAACATGTTAGGTGATGATCACAGTATTTGGCCTTAGGGTCATTTTAAACTCCGTTTTACAGGCAGTTTGACAAAAGTGACATTGATAGACATTAATGTTGTGCTTCTGTAATGTCACATGAGTCATTGTAGCAGCACTTAAGTGTAACCCCTCAGGAAGGGAACTGACAGAAAGGGGGTCTGTCTGACTTGAGTTTCCAGCTCAGGCTGAAATGACAGATACTGCAGAGGAGAATGCCAGCTTCTCATGATAACTGAGTAGAACAAAGGATGTCTTTCCCCATTAAACCACCAGTGATCCAAAGTTAGCTAAAAATTTCCTCTTAAGTTAGATTTGGACATTTTAAGTGGCTCTTACTACTGATGTCATGACAGAGTTTAGATTTGCACTAATTTTTGTAGTTGTTTGTCAGACTTTCTTGGGATCAGTATTGGTTACAATGTATGAGAAAGCTGCCTCTGTTTGCTGTTAGAGCTGAGTTGATGCACTACACCTTTGACAAACAGAGATTTCTTGGTCTTATGAAGAGACCTTTGCTCTGTGAACTGCCTAACCAGAGCTGCAGAGGGGATTTATTTCTCTAAATTTGATGACAAGTTGCAGTCCTTTTTTGTTACTCAGTTTTCAGCTTTGATCTAATTGAAGTGAGATTGATAGATTTTTTTTTTTTAAACATTGGTTAAGAAGATATTTTAAAGATCAATCTTAATGTAACAGATGAAATATTAAGTTTTTAAAGCATAGAATTCTGCTGCTGAAGCAAGAGAATGTTATTCATGTTATTTTTAACTTAAGAGTAGACAGTCATCAAGTGCTGATTACTAGATGTTACAACTGCAGGTCACTGAAATAGAAGAATAACCAGGAAGAATGCTTTTTAAAATGGTCACCTTTGCAGNGCATCTGCAATAAGCTGTATGTCTATCAGCCTTGTTTAGCAGTCTTCAAAGGAAAAGGAACTGGAGATTATGAAATTCATCATGGTAAGGGAAACTTTGGCAAGTTTAAATCATTACCTAATCACTTTGAGATGACACTATCTTTGGCAAACTGCATTTGTTTAGTACATAAGTAATTTTTATCAAGTTTTATGTTTGTAAATAATCCATTTTCTTTTGCAGATTGCTTGAGTTACCACACACGCCTTAAGCTAGCTGGCATGTTGGTAAGCAGAGTTTCACTTTGAAAGCAGTACCTGTTATAGCTAAAACAACATAACAGAAGTGAAAGCATAAAGTTGTGGCCAAAACTCAAGTCTAGTGGAATCAAGTTCACGTTAGTGGAACCAAGATTTCACCCATTAACTTTCAGAAGAGTGAAGTATTTTAACTTAGTAGCTATTGGAATAACTAATTTTTAAAAATTATTTTATAAAATATGAATTGATATTAAGTGATTATTTACAATGGGGTCTCCCTCCATTTTCTAAATGTTACATATCATTGCTTGAGCTGGGATTGTCAAAAGCATTTCTGAACCTGAAATTTAAAAATACTTTGTTTTTCTGTTTGTTTTTGTTGTTTTGTGGTGGTTTCATTACAGGAAGGTCTTGTTAATGTAGGCTGGATGGACTGTGGCACCCAGGGTGAGCTTTGTGATAACTTAGATATCTCATCTAGTACGACAGCATACTTTCCACCTGGAGCCACCATAAATAACAAAGAGAAAGGAGGTGTTTTGGTATGAGTTGTTTCTCAACCATTCTGTGCTTAGATAAAATAAAGTGATGATAAAGACAAAGGAATGCATAAATAATCTCCAGATTGATTAAATACAACTGAAAAGATATTTTTCCTCTTGTCCCCCTTTTGTCCCCCAGCAGATGATGCTGTTAGGCTATATCCTCCTCCTACATATGTGTTGCAGGTGTAACTTCCCTGACAGGAGACATTTCTCAGTTTGAAGCACAGCTTGCTTCTTTATTGTCATTTCTGTTCTATAAATTTAAAAGGGGGAAGTTAAATTTGTGACCTACTTGCTTCCATCCTTGTAAATTACCAAGTCACAGTTAGTAAAATTCCTGCATTTAAAAAACTTCAATATCTGTACAGTGCATTTAAGGAAGGCTGTAAAACTCAATTGGAAATCTTGTAAACTTGACTGGAAAATCTGGTTTGAGATTTGAATTTGAGACTTATAGCACCCATTTTGACAAAATACAATACATTGAGTTTAATGTTGTGGAAAAAACAAACTTAAAAAGCACTGCTCTGAAAGTGATATTTTGAAATATATATACAAAAAAGAAACTGATGAAATATTAACTGTGCTCCTGAATTAATAGAAAGGAACAAATCAGAATAATTCCCCTGACACTTTGAGTACTAATCTTCAATAATCAGGCTGATATTTTTAATTCCTTGTAATAAATACAGTTAACTTTCCTTCTTAGTTTCTTAACTCCTTGGATGCCAGAGAAATATATCAAGAAGTAATGCAGCATCTGCCAGACTTTGAAATTATCTCTGCAGTATCATTAGAGGTAAATTTTTAAAAATATGGTCAGATTTCTTTAAATAATATATTTTTATATCTTTAATGAATACTTTTTTACATTTTCTTCAAACCCTGTTGAGAAAACCACCCAGTATTTCTTTAACTGAAAATTACAGGGGATTTTTCCCGCTGTAGCCAAAAGTAATTAACATTGTTTGTGTGTATATACTTTTGATGTTTAAACAAAAGTAAGAAGGGATCCTGTGTTTAACAGGAAAATAGGAAACCACAGAAAATGCAATTGCAACTCACTCTGCAACTGGAATTTTCTAGTTACTTTTTAAAATTAGCTACATTTTAGAGAATTTTATTTTAAATGTATTTTCTCACCAACTTCATGTAAGTTGAAAATAATGGATTTTTTTTCTCTGTGTTTAGGGTTGTTTCTTGGGGTTTTTTGTTTGTTTTAATTTTGTTGGGTTTCTTTTTATGTATTTTATTTAAAGGACCACCTGGCTCATCACCGATGGCTGCTTTTCTTCCAGTTTGGGGAGAGTGACAAACTGAATGTACAGGAATTTAAGAAGCTTAAATTTTTACTTAAAGATGAACATATTCAGGTAAGACTGTTCACTCAGCTGGTGTAAAATACCATTTACATTCAGAAAGCAAGTCATTATGTACTGATTGTTTACTGAAAGGGTTATCAGGCACTGGAAGTGGATGCCCAGGGCAGTGGTGGAGTCACCATCCCTGTAGGTATTTAAGAGTTGCATAGATGTAATGCTAATGAACACTGTTTAGTTAAGGTCTTGTCCAACCAAGCTAATTCTGTAATTATGGTTTTCATTATCATAAGCTGTTACTACAACCTGCCACCTGTAGTACTGAGAGAGATATACTATCCTATGATAGATTTGTAGTGGAGCTTTTTATTTAAAGCAAGCAATGAAGTTGCCCATACAGCGTGAGTAATTCAAAAGTAATTAGGAAATATTATCTCTTAAGTCTGCTCTCTCATGGAAAATGTTGCTGCAGATCCCATCCAGTGAAAAATTAAAAGTTGACAGTTTAGCAAATAGTGTACGTGAAGCTGTATTTTTATTACTCACAAAACTGTATTTTCTCAATAAAAAGAAATCAAATTCAATCTTGGTACTAAAACATGGATTGTGTTATTCTATGAGGTATGTATTTTTCAAGACTTGTTGCACTAACTAGAAGAATTCTAATGTCACATTTATTTTAGGTGTCTTTTTACTTCCTTACTATTTGGCTTAGAGGGGAAAAATGAGGATTCTTTGAGATTTTGTTCCCCGTTTTGGACTTTGAATTAACTAGCACCCAACATAACAGAGCTGTGCTAGTAGTTTTCCTTGAATGTCATAGTTGCAAGATTGTCCTAAGACCTTGGTTGTTTATAAAAAGACTACTGCTATACCTTACTGCCTTTCAAAATATGTTAATCTGTATAAATTAGGATGCTTTCATTAAAATGGCCCTGTCTGTTAAACAGGTTGGCAAGTTTGACTGTCTTTCCTCACCAAGCATCTGCAATAAGCTGTATGTCTATCAGCCTTGTTTAGCAGTCTTCAAAGGAAAAGGAACTGGAGATTATGAAATTCATCATGGTAAGGGAAACTTTGGCAAGTTTAAATCATTACCTAATCACTTTGAGATGACACTATCTTTGGCAAACTGCATTTGTTTTCCCAAATAAGAGTTCTGTAGTTTTAATATTTGATGGTCTGACCTTACTGTAGCCTTGCACAAACTTAATTTCCTTTATTTTTTTTTCTTTTTTTCCTGGGTAAGTGGTCTTAAGATGCCAAAAGGTGCATTTTGTCTTCACTGTTATATCTATTTCCACATCATTTGCATAATTACATACAAATGAGGTCTCTGAGGCTTCTCCTTTGGGTAAGATAACCAAGGAATGCTGTAACACACCCTTTATAGAGGGTGTGTGTTAATCACATCTGAAGGGGAAAGATGATCTCATGCATAAAATCATTGCTGCTGGGAAAAGTCTTACCTACTCTGAAATGTCTACTCCTGCAGAAAGAAGCCAAGAAAGGGCCATATACATACTGCATGTGGAAATCTTTTTATTATGGCATAGATTACAAATAGTGTAAGATCAATTCATTGAACTATGGTACATACATTCTTTATGGGATTGTGTGATTTAGTATTTACACAATAGATGGCATCTAAAATATTTGCCAAAAATCATTCCAGTATTTATAACAATACTGAGAAGATTCAGGCTTTCTTAGGGCTTCAAATGTAGGAACAGTAATAAATCTTAAGTCATTGTGCAGTGACTTCAGATTGAATTATCCTGAAGTTCTTATTCTCAATTCATTTCAACACACAAACTCTTTTCTGATGACAAGGATGTACATGAAGGCTATGATGATATTTGGTCTTTGCCCACTTGAGCTATGTCAGGAGGAACTTTTACACCTGAAAACTGGTGATGTATCAATACCACGTTTTCTACTTGAAGTTTCTACTCTTTCTTGGGTATTTTTAGGTAAATATGCAGTTTAATATTTAGCCAAATATCAGCTCTCCTCTCCAGTATGCCTTACCTACATAGGTTTGGACAGTTCAAAATTGTTTTTCTGAGAAAAAGCAAGCCTGTACCTGTTCAACTTATTAAAGAAGGCCACATATAAAGATCAGTCAAGGGGACTGATGGACTCCTGTTGCTATCACTGAGGTTTAATGACATCTCTTGTACAGAAAAATCAAGTTTCCTATTGTCATTGTTCTTTGAAGGAAAGAAGATCTTACATGACATTGTTGCATTTGCCAAAGAAAGTGTCAACTCTCATGTTATCACACTTGGACCTCAGAATTTTCCTGACAAAGAAAAGGAACCTTGGCTTGTGGATTTCTTTGCACCGGTAAATGTTTAATATTTACCCTCTTCTAAAATCTGTTCCATAACTATGTAACAAAATACCAGCAGTACCTTGAAAGTGTCCTTTAGCATCCTGAGATGGTAATTTCTAATTCCTTGGCAGCACTAGTTCCTAGACTGTGTGGGATTTGTATTTAGTGGAGTCTGTTGTGAAAGCAGCATACTGTTCATCTCAAACAGCTTAGGTTTGGCTCCTGAGACTGAACTGTTAGAAAAGCAATTGCACTTACTTGCATTTTGTTTTGTAGTGGTGTCCTCCTTGTCAAGCTTTGTTACCAGAGCTGAGAAAAGCATCGAAACATCTTTATGGGCAGCTTAAATTTGGAACACTGGACTGTACTGTCCATGAAGGGCTTTGCAACATGGTAAGCTGCAGGAAATAAAAAAACTTTTCAAAGAATATTGGGGTTTTTTTTTTATAGTTGGGGGTAGGGAGATGGGACAAACAATGCTTGTTCTTTAATATTATTTTCTTAAATTGTAGTAAACCAAACAGGACAATTGTATCCTAATTTTTTTCAAATGAGCAAACTTTATAGCCACTACAGATGGTATATTAAAGCAAAATTCAGGTCACATTTTGCCCTGATTTCATAGTGTTAATGCAAGACTCTAAAAGGGTCAGAATTAATAATTTCTGTTTCTTTTTAAGAGAAGACAAATTTTTTTCTGGTTTTTATATAAATACATACATAATACATAAATACATTCTTTTTATTCTTCAATTAGGAGAAAAAAAATAGTAGAACATTTAAGAAGATGGGGTTTATGTCAATGTAACACTTTCTGAAGATGTCTGCAAAGTCACTTCTAATTCAGTTCACCCTAAGTGACTTTGGTTTTTGTTCTCTAACACTTACGAAGGGCAGGATCAATTTCAAAGTATAAGAAAGTTTATTACTTAGCAGTTGATACTTACCTAGAGACCTAGATGAAATTTATTATTTTTTAAATCCTGTCTAATTTTCCATGTTTAAATTTAACTTTGTTTTCAGTTAATTTATTTTGACATTGCTTTCTCCTGGATAACAGAAAATAATACATTTTCACAACTTCCCTGCAAGCAACTGCTTGTTTTATTGCTCACAAGAGCTTTTTACATTAGAATAATTGTATTTATGTATTTATCTTCAAAATGTGTGGAGCACAGCAAAAGAACTACTGGCTGATTTTTAAGTTCAGAACAATTTATGCCAACTCTGAGTACAATTGGCTTCTTTTCTTTACTGTTTGTGATGGTCTCAAGCTCTTATCTGCACGCTTCCATCTGCACAGGACTGAGCAGTTGCTCTGCACAAACTGGATGTATGAGCTGCTGTGAGCCACCAGTGGCAGCTGAAGGAAAATACAAGAAATATAACCATTCCTTGCCATTTTTTATTGTCTCTTTTGTTAGCATAACATTCGAGCTTATCCAACAACAGTTGTGTTCAATCAGTCTGATGTTCATGAATATGAAGGACATCACTCTGCTGAGCAGATCTTGGAGTTTATAGAGGTATGTAAATTACAGTCCCTGTTGCAGTTGTGCTCTGTAGGCAGCTCATTAACATGTTCTTTAGTTGAAAGATTCTAAGATTATTTTTTTTATTAATTAGACTAGTAAGATAAAAAGTGGCCAAGAAAAATGATCCAGCAACTGTCAGTCAGGGATTTTACACCTAGTGAATTCATTTCACTATAAGTGATTTATTTGAAATCATTAGCAAATAATTTTATAATTCCTTCCAATCTGCAAAGCAATCTCATAGAGATGGTAAAGGAATTAAAAATATTAAGTGCAGTAATTTTAAGATCAGAATGCCTCATGTACACATCTTGACATAGGAGGAGGTTCATATTTTTGTCAGCTTGCTGTCCTTCATGCATCTCAGCTGTTTCTTGAACTTTTTTAACTTGCAGAACTGCAAAGCACTGGTGGTCATCACTGTTGCTAACAGGTTTCTGGTGCCCATCTTTCCTCCAGCGTTCAGGTTCTCTTACTGCTAGAGCCAAAGGCTATTTTCCATCCTGACAAGACTGTTGTCTCCAGGCAGCCCAGAAAAAGCAGGTTTGAGAGCACATATGCAGGAACAGGGGAAGATCAGTTGATACTGAGAGGACCCTAGTGCACCTATGTTTTATTCTGCATCTCAGCCTAAACAGCATGGCTGAGTGTCATACTGAATTACTTGCCTTTTGCCTCCTTCATGTAGAACAGCCAGAAAGCCTCCTTATTGCAGTCTGGCTGTAGTATTTTTGACAGCTCTTCTCTGCAATCAGGCGTAAGGTTTGGTTTTTTTAGGCTGAAGGTGTGATTCTTTGATGCTTTCCATGCCTTTTTGTGGCGTGGAGTCTTCCCTACCATGGCAGGAAAAAAATTTCACTAGTAGAGGGGCATTCCCAGAATTTGGTACAGTCTGTATGTGATGACTTACTGTTGCAAAGGATGTGTCTATAAACTGTCTTTACTTTAGGATCTTAGGAATCCATCGGTGGTTTCCTTAACTCCAGAGACATTTGTGGAATTGGTTCAGAGAAGAAAACGAGAGGAAGTCTGGATGGTTGACTTCTATGCTCCGTGGTGTGGACCTTGTCAGGCTTTAATGCCAGAATGGAAAAAAATGGGCAGGGTAAAGGATGTTGAAACTTTTTGTGTCTTTTCTGTGGAATTTTTGAGATGGTACAACTGCTGTCATAGAGATTTGTCAGCTGAGAAACTCTAGAGATTTATATTGCAAGCAGAACCAGTAATTCCTACCTGACAGTTTTATAGTGTTTCAAATACAAAGATTTTCTTTGGTTGGTTGGTTTTTTAAACTGTAATCCAGTTATTCATATTGATACAATATGTTTTTCCAAAATCTAAGAAATTTTAGAGGAACTAATTTTTTGTGATGCTTAGCGCTTTATGTAGACAAGAGTTCTGCATTAGTTTAAAACAAAATATGGAAAACAAAATTATCCATAAATTACATAACAATTGGTTGAGATAATTTGGCACTTTATTCTCAGTATTTTTTATGATCATTAGCCATCTTAAAGATAGCACTTAGACCTTGGTGAAACCTCTGACTTGAATTTAAGATTAAAGGAGTTCAGTCTTACCCATCTTAATTATTTCCTGTATTAGAGAAGGTGTTTTCCCAAGATCCTGTTAATTCTCTGAATTTAAAGGAATGTTAAATACTATACACTTTGAGGCTGATTGTCAGCTTAATTACATGTACTTCAGTATGGAATTGTTGAGACTGGGGAGGATGTTTTTACTTTGCAAGGTCATCACAGTGATCATTACATTCTCTAAGTTGCAAAGGTAATATTACTTTACAGACAGCTGTCTGAGTTTTCAAGGACATGTTTCCAGGAATTTGAGCTAGAGACTTTGGAAAAAAATAGGTCTCTGGAAACTAGTCTATTACTTTCAAGACTTTTAGAACTCACCAGGCTAGGAGTTATAGCCAGGATTCTCCATTCAATTCACATGTCAAAATGTGATGTTTTATTGGCTTTATAGTACACATTCAGTAATCATGAGCTTCCTTGGCCACGACAGGTAGTTTGGGCCTTTGCAACAAACAGAGTGTGTGCAAGACACAGGCAGCCTGTGCAACTGGTAGCACATCTGCACTGTACCAGGATCTCCTAGTTACTGAGCCTGGGATATGAAAAATGGTCCTGTGGTAGTCCTTATCCTAAATAACCACACTCAGATGTCCCTTGAAGGCAAGCTAGGTCCCTCAGGAGTTGTGTGCATGCAGTTTATGCAAAAATATATGTGGCAGGAATATACCTGGCTTGCTGGCTCCCATTAGACACCAGTGATCCATCTGCAGGAAAGAAGAAAGCCTTCCTTATACTCGTGGTTTGTTTTGTTGGTTTTTTTTTCCCCCAACAAAGTGATTAAGACGTAAATTCTAAAGTATTACTGAAATTGTAGTGCTATTGATTAGCTTATTAATTGTAGGTTCTCCTCTTTTTTCAGATGTTAAATGGATTAATCAGTGTAGGCAGTGTGGATTGTCAAAAATACCATTCCTTCTGTCATCAAGAAAGTGTTCGGGGATATCCTGAAATAAGACTCTTCCCTCAAAAATCAAACACAGCTCATCAATATTAGTAAGTAGTTTACTTCCGTTTGGGAAATGTTAGATGATGTGGGGTGAGATGAATGTACATCTTCTCTTGTGTAGAACAGGTTCCTCACATCTATTAAAACAAGACATTAGTGTCTTTAATGTTATTGACTTGTAACTTCAAACTAGTACGTTTTTTGATGTTCCATTTCAGTAATTTGAACCAAGACTACTTCAGGAATCCTAATTTTTATTTCTTGTTCTTTATCTGTTGCCATTTTTCTAACTTTAATTGCCTGCTAAAGTAGATTACAGAAATCCCGTAATATAAAAACATACTCGGCCTAACTGATTGTAGGTTTCTCTTTAAAGAACAAAATGATGTATCCATTTGATCATCCCCCCCCCCATCAACAGTCTCTTAGCACCTTTGCAAAAAATTTGTTGTATATCTTGTCATCCCATTCATTGTATCATTAGTGAGGAGACATTAATCATTAATAAAAGAGAAAAAAATTCTACTGGAAATTAAATCTGTCCAAATCTCCATTTCACAGTAGTGTTGAATGTCTCCTGGCATTTCAGGAAGCAAATGCATATATAAAGCTAAATAACCATCTGAAATTGCAGATACTTGCTTCATTATTTTACACATTGGAAAGTTCTATTAAGTGCTGGCATATAATAAATACTAATGTCTCTTCATTATAGTGCATAATGACATTCCTCAGGAGCTATCAGCATTGCACTACTTGCTTTTATTCAGTTCTTCCATATAAAGTTGCTGTAAAAGCAAAATTTTTTCTTGTTGAAAACAACTATGTTGGTAAATATGACTATTAGGTGCCAAATTCCTAATTGTGACAGTTATTTCCTGAAAAATTAGGGAAATTTATCTCTACCAATAAAGGTCACCAAAAACTACTATGTTAGGTTTTCACCAGGTAACTGTACTGAAATATACTTTGTTATAAACTTGTTAATAAGTGGATATGAATCTTGAATTACATAATTTTTCTAATCTGTCACTGGAATTTCAAAATTAAGCAATGCTTTTCAAGTCTAAGTAATAAACCCTTGTCCAAGTAACCAGCTTGCCTGGCTTTTCTATTTCAATTTTCTATTTTCAATTTTTTCTGTTTTCAATTTCCTGTCAAATTGAGGGAAATGTATATTAAAAATTGATAAATTAACAATTATTACATTTAATGAATGAACATCAATTAGAAAATATATTAAGATATTTAATTTTAATCCTCATGCTTCTTAAAGCCTGCAGTTTCATCTGGAGTTATTACCAAAGATCCTTCACTCAAAATATTCCTAGCTATCAAAGCTTATTTTTCCAAACCAAGTTTCTTACTCACTAACACAGAATTTTCTACCTTTTCTTCTCTTTATCTTCTAGTCCTTTATTCTGTATCTTTGAATTATATTAATGAGACTTATTTATTCAGATTTTAAAGGAAGGTAGAAATATAGCCTAAAAATATGAGTTTAAGCTTGTTATTTGTCTCCACTCTAGAATGTTTTTTCAAACACAATTCAAACTACTGTGCAACTGAATTGTGTTTTCTTTTTCATCTCTTTGCAGTAGTTACAATGGATGGCACAGAGATGCATATTCACTGAGAGGCTGGGCACTGGGGTAAGATTGCAGGAAATTTGTACACAAGCCACTTGCTTGGAGAAATTACGTTTAAATTTTATATAAGTTAAGAATTAGAAACAGATACATGTATTGCTTAATTTACATCTTCTAATTCAAGCTTTTAAAATGTGGAGAAATACCATAATCCTTACTGTTCTCCCATTTTCTGAACACCATATTAAGTGATTCAAAAGTGATTCTCTTCCAGTGCAAGAGTAAAGCAGGGATTTCCAGACTACTGATAATCTTAATTTCAGAAAAATTGCTTTTGCTTGATTTTTTGAATGGATTCTAACTCTCACTCTCCTTTCCATAGATATTTACCACAAACGACTGTAGACCTCACTCCTCAGAGTTTTACAGAAAAAGTTCTGAATGGAAAAGATCACTGGGTCATTGATTTTTATTCTCCTTGGTGTGGCCCCTGCCAAAACTTTGCTCCTGAATTTGAGATCCTTGCAAGGGTAGGTTTTTAAATTCATTACCAGGTTGTTGTACTCATAATGGTTAAAATATAATTAATCAGCACTTTATTTCTAAGCAGTCATACAAAAATCACATACTCACAATGATCCTCTTTCTGTAATTCCCCACTTGTAGGTCCCACCTGCCAGTGGGTGTTGTCTCTTGCAAAGAGACAGGGGGGGATATTAGGAACTGTGATGTGCTTTGCCCTGAATTTAAGAAGCTGTCTGCTCAATATGTGGTGATTTATGATACTACTCTGAAATTTGAGCAACGTTTTTCTTATGCTCCCAGCAGCACTACTGGCTTATTCACCTTATTTGCTTACAATCACCCATGGAAACCTTAGGGTTGTTTCTAATAAATGTTTCTTTTTAGACCATTAAAGGAAAAGTAAAAGCTGGGAAAGTAGACTGTCAGATGTATGCTCAGACCTGTCAAACTGCTGATATCAGAGCCTACCCTACTGTTAAGTTTTACCCCTACCAAGGAACAAAGGTAAAGTGTCTCCTTTTTGTACACTGGTGAGCAAGTAGTGTTAGGAGATGTGTTTTATATTCAATTCTTAATGTGAACTATTTCTGTAACATATTAAAGTGCATTATTTAGATATTCAGGAGATACAATAATAATCCATTTCAGTAATATTTAAAACATAGGACTGTATACATTATGTATTACCTAAAAAAATAAGAAATTGTAAGTTAATAGAATAGGAACTAAAAGGTGAGTTTAACAAGAAATAGGGTTTAATTTTGCAGGGGTCTCATATGACAGAAGGTTTTTCAACCTTTACCAGTACTACCACTAACTAAAATGAGGCAAAGTCTCTCTCAATGAAATACAGACAACTTCATTTTGGTTAGGAAGAAATACTCTTTCAAAATAATCATAGCATTTCATAAGTTTGACTTAACTAATGTATGTATTCTAAGAGAGAAAATAGATTTAAAATACTTGTTTTCTGTCTCAAAAGCAACCTTCTCTAATGTTTTCAGTTATCATTGTGACTCAATTATCAATTGAGATCAACAGATTAGTAGTAATAAATTAAAATTAAATACTTAAATGAATTTAAGTATCCAGGTACTTCTACAAAATGCCTTCATTCTTGTAGAACAGATTTCAAGAATATTACAGTCATCTTTCTGTATTAATGCTGAAAACAAAGTGCATTCTGATAGTTAAACCAATTCTTTTGAGTTTTCCTTTCATTTTCTTTTTTTAACTGAATCTCATAGGAGAGGTTTTAGGAATCCTGCATACAACCCCATCAAATTCAGTGGGATTTTTCTGTGGTAAAGAGTAAGATGTTTCAGGTCTCAAAAGTAGCAAACCACAGTAACAAATTTGTGAACATGGGTTACAAAGTGGCAGACTATATTAAACAATGTGAGAAACTTGTTACTATTTCAGGTTTCTTTAAAGAGCAAGACAAAATTTGCGTAGTTCAAAGACAGTGTAGTTTTGAAACCTAGAAGGTAGAAGTGGTTATTATAAAAACAATTAGCACTGATTAAATAAAGATAATATGAATCATATAATCTACCAGAGCCACTATCTTCCTCCTTGCATTCTTCTTGGATTTTATCTGAAAGTAAGCATGTAGAAAGTTAAGTGTAGAGTAAAGGTAATATGTTATACATTTTATTTTATTTTATTTGTTTTTAAGAAAAGTATTCTTGGTGAATATATAGAAAGCAGAGATGCAAAAGGTATTGCTGACCTCTTGAATGAAAAATTAGAAGCAATTCAAAATAAAGGAACAAGAAAAAAATCTAGAAATAAGGTAAGTATATTTATTGTGGACTTTTTTGCGAAAGATGTATTATTGTAAAGAATATTCTTTTAAAACTATGTTAATAGGGGCTTTTTGTCTGTGAAATATTAAATCCTTAATCTTCAAATAATACCAGGTAGATTTTACTTTGTCTTGTTGTGTTTACCATTATTTATTCAGACTTAGCAGGCACCAAATTACAGGGGCTAATCAGTGCAAGACTGGGATTGACACGTTAACTCAAGATACTAATACACAGCTATTAACAATCTTGATTTTTATTTGTATTTTCAGAATAACTTAATTTATTTTCTTGTCACTAGGATGAACTCTAAGTGGTACTGGAGGTTGATAGAATTCAAAGTATTCTGAAGCCATGAATATAGAAGACACCAGAAGGAAAACACAAGGCTGATTATAATCCTGACAGAATACAAGAATACAGAAAAGATACAGAAACCAGTTTGAGTTCATGGGCACATGTGCCTGTATGAATTCTGTTTAAACTGTGGGGAGATGAAAGCATTTTGGTTTTGGTGAAGGCATTCAATGTTTCTGCAAATGAGTTCTGCATGTCCCTCTTCTGATACACGAACTACTTTCTCCCTTGTCAAACTCTGGAGTTGACCAGAAACATGGACTGTATCAGTTTTGCCTACCCATTTACTAGTTTCTTATATTTTTCTGTCTCTTTTCAAACACTTTATGAATGTGGCACTCAGCCTATGGCTGAATATGCACTCAAACCACTCTGCAATGCAGAAGCATCATAAGGGATTGCCTGTTTGGAAGACAAACAGTTTTACCCGATGGTTATTCCACTTTGGGGTTGCATTATTGTCTGGTCAGTTGCTAAGAAATAAAATCAAGAACTGGTGGCAGGATAGGTCTGTTCCATTGCATTGTTCCTGCCCTTGATTGGATTACTGTATTGTGGCACTGGTGGTGGTGCCTAGATGAACAGAACTCTGAAGAGCTTCTATGGTTGTTTTGTTTGTAGAGTTGTGGAGGGTTTTTTTAAATTATTAAAATAAGAAAAATCAAGGACATCAAACTCAGTGTTTCATTGACATTCAAAATTTAGGTTATGCTATAGAAGCATCTGCTTGAGTTGTTACGTCCTAACTTTATTATTGTCTTTTTAAAATATGAATGTATTCTGTGGACATATTTAACCTCTTTTGGTATTACCACTTTTCCTTTCTCTGCAGACATGTGTTGGGGGTTTGATTTTTTTATATAATCTTCAGGCAAACAGGAGAGAAAGTGCCTTTTATTAATTTAACAACAAACACTGCACATTGCAGTGTCTCTTCATACATCTTCAT
Source organism: Florisuga fusca (assembly GCA_038090715.1). Taxonomy (NCBI): domain Eukaryota; kingdom Metazoa; phylum Chordata; class Aves; order Apodiformes; family Trochilidae; genus Florisuga; species Florisuga fusca. The sequence goes on from JAAWXA010000031.1 coordinate 9,624,610, forward strand.
AGAATTCCAACTCTAGAATAATACTTTTCTTAAGTAAAAAATCTGCTGCCTTTAGGAGCTCAACATTGAAATGTTTCATGTTTTCAATAAAATGTTGCTGAGAACTTGTCAGAGGGACTTTGCTCTCAGTATATTTAGATTTGGCATGACAAGTCACACTAGTGTATTACAAATTTGTAAATACATTGTTATTTACAAGTAATTTATTTTAAAAGAAGGCAGCAAGAAATAAAGACATTTAGTAACTTTGAAATGTTCAGATACTTCTTCCCCTCCATTCAGGGTTTCCACTTTTGCAGTGTATTAATCTGAGGGAAAAAAATCTAATGCAACACAGTCTTATCTTAATGAAGCAGACCTTCCCATATACAAGAACTTCAGACTGAGTCAAAAATGAAAACTGGTATTTTGTGACTTTGTAATACAAACTCTGTTTTGATCAGGTTTTGCATACCTGTTCAATGAACTTCAGTTCCCACCTCCTAGAATGAGGTTGTGGGTACATATTCTAGGACCCTACTGTTAAAAACCTGATCAAAAATAACCCACTATAGGCATTCATACAGTTTCATCTTTATTCCTGTTAAAATATAGATTTTCATTTTTGCTAACAGAAACAGACTAGTAGGACAAAATAAGTGCTTCAAAGCAGTTTCACCTGCAAGATGATGGTAGCATAAGAACTTTACTGCTTTACTTTGGCTCTATTCATGCTATAAAAGGTTACTTTATCACTAACTTTTGGAGTAGTAATTTGATGCATGTAGATAACTACTGCAAAAAGACAACAAGTGCTGTCCTCATCAAAATATACTTTACACTGACTTATTTTGTCTGGGCTACTGGTTCTGAAACTCTGGCTGTGTGGAAGAGGATTTAGTTTAAATATCAATAAAGTTAAATTTTAAGACTTCTGTATCATGATCCTCTCTTTGCATCCAGCTTTTTTAAAACTTTCTAAGCTAGAGACCACATGGATGTGTATGGGGGAAAAGAACTGTCACGGTTTAATGCTGGGCTGGCATTTAAACTGAGTGTTTAACAGATGCTCTCAATCCCCCTCCCTGATAAAGAAAGGAGAATGAGAGAGACTTTTTGGGTTGGAAACTAAACTACACAGCTTTAATGAGGCAGTAATGATAAAAAGGAAAAATTATTAAATATATACAAATGATAGAGAAAAATTATACCTCCCCCCTTCTCCCCCCCAATAACACTCACATGTAGGGCAGCCCTGGGAAAGTCCAGGCTGGACTCCTGGAGTCAGCAGCAGTCGGGAGCTGGAGGCAGGAACACACAGATCCAGGCTGGCACGGATCAGGACCACAGGCGGAGGAATGAATGGATGGGATCCTCCCAGGATGCCGAAGCAAACAGGGACAGGTGAATGGCAAAGTGAAGGGCGAAAAGGAAGGGACCTGACCCTCATGATCCCTCAAATTCATCCCGAATATGAGATGTATGGGATGGAATACTCTGTTTGGTCAATTTTAGTCACCTGTCTTGCCCAATCCTCCCTAGAGGAGGCTTGCAGGGGTGACCCCTTCACTCCTTTTCTCTTTCCCAAGCATAAGATGTTCCTCAGAGCTGAGCAGTGTCCTTGGTTCTGCATCCCAGTCTCTGGCTGTAACTATAAACATGGAGTGTTATCAGTCCCAGAAGCAGACACTGACTGAGAAACTTGCTGATAACTTCAGCAAGTGCAGCTACTTACAAGAGACTTAGCTGAAAGCAAAAGTACAAAATATAAAATTACTTCTATCCTGGCCCAAACTAGGACAAGAAACATAAGAGAGCAAGATGTAGGAGTTGTAAATTTCTGAACAGGTTTTAAGGTTTTCATGGGGGTTTTTTGCCAACTGCCCTTTCTGAAAGTTTTCAAAAAGCTGCTTGGAGGAAATACAGTGAGTAATAAAATCTTGCCTTAATTCTTAGCCATGCCACTAAATAAAACCTTTTATACAAACTTGTATCTCCAACATTCTGTATGTGAATTAGTGCTTCATGACACGATCCAGTTTTTACTAATCAAGGGTTTAAGCTGGTTATTCAAGGCATGTCTGGAGAAGCACTTTGTAAGTAAGAACAGACTGAAGTAGCCAGGTCTCCTGTACGAACATGGAGGTGTCAGCATTGCCTCCTTCTTCAGAAATACCAACCACAAAACTGACCCAGAATAATCAATCTTCTCAAAATGAAATTAAGAATTGGTCAACAAATATTAAATGAACTCCCCCACCCCCAATGCCAAACACTTTGCAAAACAAATTATAGTCATAATTTAATAACCGCTTTGATACTTGGAGTTAATTTTATACTTTACAAGAAAACCCTTCATCTACCCAAACAATAAATTAAGTGAAAGATGAACCTGAACCAGTACGTGAATGCTCGGATTTTAAATAATGTTCCACCCTTTTTTAGCCCCCCCTCTCTCCTCCCAAGAGTAGATTTCAATTTTGTTCTTATGATATGGCCAAGATTGTTCCACTTCTCCCTGTAGCTCCCTGTAGACAGTCTTTTTTACCCCTTACTCTTCACTCCTTTCTCAGCACCCCTCCAGTGGGGCTCCACAACTGGGTGCACAAGTGTAACCTCTGGGTTTTGACCTGACTACCACAAAAGATCTCAGTCAAGTCAAAGCACTCTCCGGAGCCTCTGTTGCTTAGGATTTGCCAGGGCACTAAGTAAACGTTGAGAAATCTGGCAAGGCTGCCAAATGACAAGGAGCAGACTGTGAGGCTGGGCTGGTATCTTCTTAGGTAACTACACATGCACAAAGGGCAACACAGCAAAGCACAAGATACATGTATGCTCTGCAACAGATGGCATAATACATATGGAGGCCTAATGACTTAAATATTTCTAATTAAAGTAATTTCTAATGACTTAAATATTAATTTTCAGACCTCTGTGGATTTTTTCTTACTCTGGTCCTCTTAAGAGAAGGCTATGGAAATCCTAGGAGATTTTTCTCATGGAATGTGTTCTGCCTCTTGGAAGAACTCGGCCATGGAACCACCATCATCTGCTGGTCAAAACTGGCTGCCTCACACAGCACTGTGTCGAAATACAGCTGGAGAGAAGATGGAAAAGTGCATGAAAGGTTACTTGCATGTTCTACTGACACTGACCTGAAGACTTCCAGAGGTCCTGCTCCATTAAAAGAGACAAGCTGCAAGGTATAGAGACACAACAGGAATGCTTACACTGCACACAAAGCTGTCAACTTCCAACAGAGCAGCTGCTGCAGAGTATGCAGGGGGCTTACCTTCTGATCAAGAAAATGGGATGAAGAGGGACCTACCTGCTCCACCACACAGATTAGACTCAAATATATTTTAGTTGCTTTATTTGTATTTATATACATTACATTTTGATTCTCCAGGTAGTCAAGGCAGTTATCCTTAAATAGTTTAGTACAACAATTCTATAAAATACAGCTGAACTAAAGTAGATTAGAAATATATACATTATGGTACATCAAGTGCTCTAAATAATGATTAGTCTGGCCACCTGCTATGAGCCATTCATCTGGTTTTAGTTGTTCTCCTAAAGGACAGTCCATGCCACACAAGCAAGGCCCCTGATCCCAGCAAGAGTCCCTCATGTGCTTTTGGGGGACAGAATGCATTGCTGGGCCACTACCAGGCATTCTGCTGTATACACAGTGACATAAAGCAAGTCATCACTTCTGACTGGGACAAGGTTTAGACATCTGTCACAAAGCCTCAGATCAAAACAACAGAAGAAAAAGAACCAGTGTAGCTCTGAAGAAATGCATTCTTCATGTTTGCCACTCGGATCTGCTTACACACATATCTGCTAAACCTGTGTTAGCAATAAAAACACAGCCCCATACAAAGCTCTCTCGAAGACCTCTCCTGCATGAAGAAATGCTCTCTCTCTGATGAAGTCAGCTTTGTAGCAAGAGAAATGCCAAGGACGATTATTCTGAAAAGAGAATGTTTGAGATCCTTTCAGCTGCTGAGATTTGAAGTAGAAATGCTTGCAACTTTGTCACACAGCACCCGAAGATGTCTCATTTCCAGCTGATGCTGCAGATACTGTGTACCCATGACCACTGTGCTATTTACTCCAGTCCAGGCAGAACTTCTATCAGTCACCCAAAGTTAGCTGTTTATGCCAACTCAAGATCAGTCCTGCAAATCTCTCCAACTGCTGTAACTGCAGCACAAGAAAGTCACAACCCACATGTCAGGACCCAGTCTTCAGAGGCTACAAGAGCTGGCCAGTGGAAGGTTCTCTCTTTCACAGTGCTGAGGGCCTCGTGCTGTCATGTACAGGAGAACATCAGCTACAGTTAGATCATCACATTGCTTTGCAGCCATCTGCTTGAAACTCTGAAGATGAGCAATACAAAGCAGCCACACATGACTGGAGTAAGGGTTACTTGTGACAGGACTAGTGCAGATGCCATGACACTGCCCATATTCATGCTCCATCAACCAACCCACATATTCAGGTGGAAGATAACATAACCAGCTGCTGTTGGGTCACCTTAGCTGGTCAGGCAAGTCACGATCTTTCCCTGTAAACTTCATGAGAGGAAGGCAGAAGGACACTTGTAAACTTTCACAGAGACTGGAACAGATTCAGGGTGCATGCCATACTCTTGATTGACCAAGAGAGAAGGCAGAAGCCACAGGACTGAGAGCAGCACTGAGATGACAGACTGGTTGGTTCCTCATTATGCAAGCCTCCCACCCCAACTCCCATACTGGGGTACATTTCTACACCTGAAACAAGACGTATGGAAGTGGTCATCTCTACCTGATGGACTGTGCTGGACAAAAAGGATTCTGGGCCAATGGAAGCAAGCAGTACTATGTCATCTTCCCACAGCACACCTCAGTGCAGCCTTCAGCACTGCACCCCCAAAAACTCCAACTACACTGCACAAGAGGAAGAGAGAATACTTCTCATTTTTGATGCTTTAAGGTCAGCATCTTTGCTCATCCTTCAGTAAGGCTTTGCAATGGGATAGAGAAGACTTCTTCCAAAACAAATAGCTGTTGCCTACTGGCAGCTCAGACCTGAGCCACACTGGTTGTTCTTTGACCCAGTGGTTCAGTTCTCACTTCTGGCATTTTCCTTTCTCAGCACTACCCCAGCTGTCACTCCTGAACAGAGCCACCACCATCTGCTGCAGAAGAAAATATTGAACACCACAGAAGTGAAATAAATAGACAATTCAATCCATAGTTACAGCAAAGATGGGATTACCAGGCAACTGGTTAGAACAAACAAGTGGTCACAGAGATAGTGTCCCAGACTCCATGTTTATTTGAAGTACTTCCATCAGACTGGAAGAACAGTATTCCTGCCTCTCAAATTCATAAAAACCCTCTAATTTACTGGCCTATACTACAATGAAGATAAAAAGTAAACTCATCACCTACAAAACCAGGTAAAAATAAAGATGGAAAGAAGTGCTCATTGTCATAACATGGAGATTCACAGATCTCTGCACATCTTATCCATCACACAAGATACCTGTTAGTTCAAATTTTTCTTTTTACAGAAAAAGATGAGTACATTCATCTCAGTGGTACAAAAAAATATTCTAATACTGCTAAGGAGCCAGTTTTTCCATTGGTACTACACAGCATGATGAGATCTGGATGCTCATTCTCATCAGCATGTCATGAATGCAAGAATAACATTTTCCTGGCAGAATTTCACCATGAGGTAAATGCATTGTTTGAAAGTCCTAGGAAGTGAAATGGATTTGAAGTGATCTGCTAGAAATGATATTTTCATTAAGGAGAAAGTTAGCACTGACACAGTATGCTTTCTTTTGTCCAGAAACTCAGTGCCATCAGCTGAGGAAAGGGTTAATCAGCTTCATAACTATAATTAATCAAATGTAGTTAAATTAAAGAGTGTATTTTATAGCTACTTGTTTCCAGGCATTTGGTCAGCATTCAGATCAGAGTACTGTTTAGGACTGAAGGGATTTCCTTTGGGTTTTGCAGTATGCTGATGACTGACAACCCATTTTTCTAAGATTCAGATAAAATGAAGTTATTACAGATAGACAGAGAGTTTACTGCAGTAATATAACTTAAAAGATTCTGTTTCATGATTACAGTTGTGGAGCTGCCTTTAAAGAAAAAATACTGTCTACAGAACCCAGGAAAAGTAGAAGATACAGAGCTTAAGCAAGACAAGTTATTCATGGATCCTAAACAGGTCAACTACACACAGTTCTAACAATACTGGAACTCAAGAATTAACTTCATGCTTCTCTCACTCACCCACCCACTCACCCACATACAAAGAAGGGGTTTTACTTCACATTTGCAGAACCACTCAACCTCTACAGAAACATGAGCTGCTCATCTTCAACACCACTTAGGCAGCCTAAGACTTGCAGAGATCAGGTACTTCTACACCATCATGAACTGGAGAGTATCTGTTTCAGTCCTCTTACATGGAAACAGCATCATCCTCCCTACTGACAGATGGAACATCTCTCATGTGGTACCTTTCAGCTCAGGTGCCTAATGAGGCTGGTTCACTGATCAACCTCCAAGAAAGGATTAAAGTGCAAGGAGCAGATTTCACACTTCACAACATGATGCACATGGTCAGTGTAGACATGGAACTGCAATCCTCTTGCTTACTGCTGGACAGACCACAGGAAGAGAGTGGCCTATGTCATTGTCCTCTTGTGCTTTCCCAATATGGGCTTTAGCTTAGCAATTCAGACCCAGTCCTGTCCAATGATCTGGCACCATCAGGAAATACTTGTCCATGGCTTCACAAAACCTGGTCCGGTAGAGTTCTGGAGAGACCACAGTTGGCATTTTACCTAACGTGTGAAATTCAAGAGCAGTTAGAAACGGGCTGAAGAGCAAACTGCAGTACATACAGATGAGATGACAACATCAGACAGCATAATCATGAGGGCATTGAGTATATGGATGGCTCTTGGAACCAAGAAGCATCATCAGCTGCCTTTTCTTGCTGTTTGTTCAATCTCTATTTTAAACATTCGGGAAAGAAGACAGACCAATGTCTGGACTGCTACCACTGAACTGGGATACCTGAAGCTGGAGGAATCACCCAGGCTTCTTACATCAGCCCTGATCCGTTTGTTTCTTTTTCCCTTCTCTTATTTACAGACCTTTAAGATTTTCCAGCAGAGGTGAAAACTTCTCCCATGAAGAATTCCACACTCTGGATATGCTTCTCCAGACACCTAAGCAGTGGTACATGAAATGTTCCCCTTCCCTTCTAAGATGCAGCCAACACGAGTCAATGCTGCACAAAAGGTAATCTGCTAGCTTCCAAAGAAATTCCTCTGCTTCTCAGAACATGGGCAGTAGTCAATCATTTGATAAGGATTCCTCCTCACTAACAACTCAGAGTGTTATCTAATTGTCTGGACTCTTAAAACAGCTTCTGAAACAAGGCAACAAGTTTTTCTGCTGGTATCTCTGTATGGGTCACTGAGTCTGTATGTGAATAGTTGGTAACTAAGAAACAGAAAGGAACATCCTGGTAAGTAGATGACTTTTACCCCATTCCCAGGAATTATAGTACTTCTGACATGAAGTCAGATGAATGTAACCATTTTTCTGAAACTCATTATTCCTTCCTCTGTTCTGGGCTTTATCTAGTGTTAAAAAACTGCATGTCAGAGAAGCTGTGGCTTTAGTAGCACACTTACTAGAAGCTTCCAGATAAGAAAGAAACATAATTAAAAATTGTGCTTTCATTCTGGACTTACCTTGTCCTCCCAGGATGCCAGTTGATTTCACCACCATTTCAAGCTTTTTGTCCCAGGTAAAAGTGCGAATATAGTCTGTTGCAATTAAAAAACAAAATACAAACAAAAAAAAGCCCACACAGATAAACAATTGGTATCTGCTATAACCCAAGTAATGCTGTTCTAAAATGTATCTGTTTCCCTCAAAAGAGGCAAGAAAGCAGTAGGCTTCCCTAGCCAGACGAACTCTGGCATTCCCCCTACTAGTTGCCACCTACAGCTGGAGTCAAAGTGCAGGTTAAACACCAACTTGACTGTTTTTTACTATCTGTGAGGCCTCCTGCATATATTCTTAGTAATGCAAATGCCAACACAAGCCCATACAAGAGAAGACTTTCTGCCTCCACTTGGAATACCCAGAAGAGGTGAGGGTGGTATTCAATCAGGGAGAAGACAACCTTTCCTGACACACATCTCTCTGGTGGTGGTATATGTTACAGTTATATGAGTATTATAAATAATTAAACCAGAAATTTCACCAGCTGAAAGGAAGAAAATGAAAAAGACAACCTACCAATGATTCCAACAACCAGCTCATTGTTGGTATCATCACGACCCACTAGCAGGGAATAATCGATGATGAGGTGGCTAGAGAGGAACTGGGAATCACTGTGTATGGAAGCTCTCAGCACAGCCTTGCAATGGGAACGGATGTACAAAGGATTGTCCCGGACCATCTTCAGAAGGTTCTCATCCAGTAGGACAACATCACAGCTTTCCTTGCCTGTGTCTGTTTTGACATTCCTATTCCGGAGGGAGCCCTTCAGGTCAAAAACCTGCAAATGGAGAACGGCACTACTTGTTCCATTGTTCTGTGAGGTTAAAGACTTCAAAATACCTAACTGCAGTATGCAAGAAGGCTACAGAGCAGGGTGAATCTTTCCTTCTCCACAGAAGGAAGACAGTTAATGAAACAAGTTTCATACTGTAAAAATGAAAGTTTCCTGTGCGGAAAGTAGCATGTAAGCCTACACAAAAGCTCTACCATCCTCAATGCACAGATGGCAAGTCTTTTTATTAATATTTAACCTAATTTAAGGAAAAAGGGGTGTATCTATTTTTACATTGTATGGGTAAACTCAAGTTTTCCAGCCAGCCTCTACAGACTCATATGCTGACAAAAGTAAAGCCACTGAAGAGGAAGGTGAGTCTTGCATGAAGCACCACTTAACACCTGCTGGCAAGGCAGGAGACAGACCAGGAGGTTTGAAAGGATCTCTGGAGGTCTCCAGTCCATTGCCCTTCTTGAATCAGGTCCTTTTAGAAAAGGTTATTCAAGCCCTGTCCAGTAAATGACCAGATACTTCTGAACCATGGTGAGTACAGGCATCAAGTTACAGAGGATCACATAACAAGGAAACAGACATGAACTGTCACCTTTGACAGTTCTAGATATAGACAGTCTGTGCAGAATTAAAAGTTACCTAGACAGATACTGATAGACCTGTTCTTGCTCCCAGTCAGAACTGCATTGCAAGGGAATAGAATGCTTCGTTCTTACCTGAGCCATTTTCCTGCCATAGAAAAGGTTTTCCATGACAAGCAGATCCAGCTTCTTTTCAGTGTTGTTTTGAGAATTCTTGTATCCAATTCGATATACCCCAAGGATTTTGGCTAGTGCTGTGGGCTTCTGATTAAGACAAGACACAGGATATCTCTGTGTAATCAGCAATCAGGTATTAGATGTACCACTATTCTCTCTGTGTACTACAGCTTAAAAGCTCTAGTAAAATTCCCATTTTTCATCTTAACAGCCCATTATATTATTTCAAGTCATACCCTCCAACATTTCATTTTAGGTAAACGAAAGGGTTTAATGGAAACTGTTACTAGTCTGTAAAACACAGAACACTGCTTAAAATACAAAGGGCTTTTTAAAAAAGAAATACCTTCTGCTGAACTGCATTAATGATGTAAACGAAGTAGTGTGGAGCAAAGTCAAGGAATGACTGGACTTCAAGACGAGGCATCTGTTTCAAGATGAATCTATCATCTGTTTTAACATCAGACAGAGGCAACTGGGTTACAGAAAGTAAAAGATGTATGCTTTGCACATTCTTTAGGACTGTCACACAGCTGAAATGGTTTGAAAAATCAAAGGTCTGCAGTTCTCTCAAATCCTTTGCTACAGTAGCTCACTTCTAGAAACTTCTTTACTTTGTATATTCAGAATTTCAGCCTTTCTGGATTTCAGCCTTGTAGTGAATCAGGGAGAAGAGACTGCCTAAGTTAGATTTACCTCAGATATACAAGCTTCTTCTAAAAACAACAGAAGCAGCCTACAGACCTTTCCATTCAAGACTTACTTTAAGCAGGGACCTAGAATTAGCCATTGTTTAAAAAAAAAAAAAATTCCTATAAATCAACTATGGTATATGAAATGATAAGAAACACCGTGTCTTTAGTAACCAGTTTTCCCTGAATTCTACTGAAGAATTTTTCTGAAGCCTGCCTGAGGGAGTACAATTCTGCTGCTCAATTAGCCTTCCTAGCTGCTATTACTGAAACAGAGAACCTCATTTTGTTGTCCTGCATATACAGAGAGATAAATAACCTGATACTGAAGATATCAGAACAATCCACTTAACTTTCCATACTTTCCTTTCTGGTGGCCACTTCAGTCAGTAACCCTCTGGCTAGAGGTAATCAGAAATTAAACGACACACTAACAACTACCATCTACAAATAATACCCTCTAATTACAGAGGAAAAAATCTGCATTTACCCTCAGTCACATAGAAAGCAGCCCCAGACTTGCCACCTCGTGCCTGCCAGGGCATGGAGTGAGAGAGGGATCGGATGAAGTCCTCTTCACTGCTCCCAAGTATCACTTCACGCATCTTGTGGAACTCGCCAGCGTAATAAATCCGGCAGTAGAACTTGGCATTTGCATCTGAAAATTCTGCAAAAAAAGATCTTCCCCAGTAACAGCATGCAGAAGAACATTAAGAATATTAAACATCCTTCTCTCATGCTTTTTGTATTTCAGTAGTTTAAATCAGTAGGATTTAAAGAGAAGACTTACAGGAACGTCAGCCCCCTTTAGGTCAACTCAGAGCACATGCCACAGAAAAGTGCCCAGAGAAAAGATGACTTAAAAAAATTTCATGGAGCATTTTTGCAACACAGAGATTGATTTTACAGATTTTACGGAAAGTAAAAACTGTATTGCTTTGTTCTTGATTTGTTTTACCTTCCTACCCAATACGAAGACAAAATATTTATTAACTTCAAGATTTCCATTACATTTACATGAAGAAAGGACTTTGTCAGCTAAGACTCCAAATTATTATTTACAACTACTCACGGAGTTCCACATGGGGATTCACCAGCTGTTTCTTCTGTCCATCTCCTCCATCTACATCATCTGAAGGCATAAAGGGACCATTCAGTCAGGGTTGTTCCTTATTATTACCAAGAAAGCCATGTAAGATACTAATTGTGAACTCACATTACAAGAAAACTACTTTCTTTTTTAAAAAATACATGGAGAACTATACATATGGATACAGCTATAATTATATAGTATACAGTCATATAAAAGGAAATACTGAGAGCTGGGACTCCATAGCCTTGAGAAGGCTGAGGGTAGACATTTTTAATGTCTGTAAGTATCTAAAGGGTGGGTGGAAGCAAGGAAGATGGACCCAGACTCTTCTCCATAGTTCCCAGTGACAAAACGAGGGGCAACGGGCACAAGCTGAAACACAGGAAGTTCCATCTAAACATAAGGAAAAAACATTTTACTATGAGGGTGACAAGGCACTGGAACAGGCTGCCATGAGGGTTGTAGAGTCCTCTTCTCTGGAGATATTAAAAACCTGCCTAGATGTAGTCCTGTGTAATGTGCTCTAAGTGATCCTGCTTTAGTGGGAGAGTTAGAATAGATGATCCCTAGAGGCCCCTTCCAACTCTGATAATTCTGTGATTCAAGTTTCCTCTTTGTTTTCTCTTAATTAATTTTCCATGTAACAGTGAAATTTAAACAGGAAGCAAGGAAGACAGACTGAGCTATTTAGCTGGAGTCAACTCAATCCAAAGGCAGCCAAGCCCAGACTACTCAGTTTCTCTAGTTACCAGGATCTGAAAGACCCTATTTGCCTTCTCATAAAGCAAAACAATGTCTTTAGGAGAAAACTACTTCTGAGGCTCAAATCATTCATTTCAGTGCACGCTGAGTAATCTTGGACTGCTGAAAAAGCATGAGCAGGAGTGCATGCTTGGGTCTCACAAGTATGAATGAGGTTTGGGAGATCACAGAATCCTAGATGTAACAGTTCAAGACAAAAGATGGGCAAAGCAGTCTTGTACCTGGAGGCTCTGCTCCTTGATTTTCTGCTCCCTCTTTGCCCATCTGTCCAACCTGGTAGTAGGCACTGTCAGCACCACGTAAGGTCTCTTTCTTCTGGGAAGACAGGTCTGGACTCTTTCCCCCCGTGCCACGGAAGAAAGATAAAACACTAGATGGTTTCTTTGCTACAGTGAAAAGGAAAAAAGAAGTTTGCCTTGGCATTTCCACAGGCATGACACATATAAGCATTCTCCATTCATTGTTCTAACTGAATGATGTCATTCAACTGTATCTCATCTGCTGCTCTTCAGGCAACAGAGGTCCATCAGGTTAGCTGACTTACTGTTCCAAGTAGCATTTTGGAAACACAGACCAAGCATGAGCATCTTTAACATAACATTCTCCAATTCAAAACATTTTAATTCCATCTTTTTACAGAAGGCAGTGCCAAAAAGAGGTCTAACCTAACTTTCACAAGAGCTAGAACCCAAGTGGACCGAAGTCTGAGCTGAGATTAGCATCATCAATATGATTTTGGCAAAATGATCTTACGTTGCTCTGGTTCTGCACCACGATTTGAAGGACCCACGTTAGCTTCAGGCAGGCGGACAGGGCTACTGCTCTTTGCTTTGCTGTCTGACACGCTGAAAGGAGAAAGGGGGGAAAAAAAAAAAGTCATTGGACCAATAATCATGGCAACACAAGACACTACTGCTTTACTCCTGTACACTTCTTTCTCCTGCATGCCTAAGTACTGCTAAAGGAAGGATATAGTCTAAATTTATAACAGTGGGGGACTCTCCAGAGCTGTCCTCCACCTCCTCTGTACAAAAAACCTCTCAGGGCTCCATAGCAACAGTACATCAACAGTACAGAAAAGTAAGCAGACCCAGTAATCCCCTACTCAGTACACAATCAAGGGATCAGTGAGAAAACCAGCACAGTCCCCAACGTGAAAAGGAAATATGCATGTATATGATACTGCATGTGTATGTTGATTACATGGAATGTATCAGATTCCACTAGAAAGCAGAAATTCTAATAGAGGCATATTTTGAGCAGTCTTCCCAATCCTTGTCATAGCTTATTTACTAGTCACTGAGCCTTCTCTCTATGTAGCTCCTGCATATAACCTGTTTGGTTGTAGACCTTCTTCAGAACTGTTCTTCAGAGATGCTTTAGACAAATCATCCAGGGCATTTCTGTACTCCTTGCAACTGAAGGGGAAAGGGAAAGGAAAATAAAAATAAATAAATAAAAAGAGGCAGCCATTCTCTGGGTGACTAGCACCAACCCAAAGATTCAGCTCAGAGACAACCACAAGAAACAAGAACACCAAGCAGAAAAACCTCTCCAAGTTGTGGGGTTTTTTTCCCTCTTACAATTAGAACTTAGTTCCCATAGAACAGGAACTGCTCTAGATCATACTACCCCCTTGTTTCTCCCTCTCCCACAATCAAGAACGTGCTTCCTTAAAAGTCTGCTGCCTTCTGACATGCAAACCCCAAGATTTACTGAAGCAGTTGGCTTGCAGAAGTAGGTAGTAGCAAGATCTGCTGCAAGCAAAGGTAGGCAAGGGATAGACTGCAGTATGAATACCTAACTATTGTTCCCTAACCCAGTTGCACTTCCTCCAGGCTGGGGAGGTGTGCAAAATTTAGATACACTTCTTTCTCTAACAATATCACGTTACAGGGTACATGACACAACTAATTTATTTTTGTGTACTAGAGTTCAGCAAGAAAGAAAGAAAAGCCAAAAAAAAAAAAATTTGCAAGTTGCAAAACCTTCTTTCCCTAGCTCAGTAGTAAAAGGAGAAAAATTCCACTCTGGCAGAGACTCTCAACACAGGTGAGTGAAGAAATTCTGTCATGCTTGTTCCCTGCTTATAGGGTTTCAATACTCCTTGCACAGAAAAGCTGAAAAAGTGTAGTGTGTCAGAGGAACAGCATAATCACACCAGTACCTCAGAGCAAAAGCTATGATGGAGCTTGGTTCTTTCTCGCAGACTGCAATAGGTACACGTTCATGCTCATACATTAGGTAGTGCTTATCTGGTTCACTAAATGAAAACGACAGAGAGAGACTGTTAGTAGACTGTAAAAGTCCATGGAACAAAAAGATTTGGTCAGAAAAACAGATCTCATCACTGCACTCCCAGGCACAACCTTCAAGTCTCTGCACAGAACTGAAGTCCCCAGATCAGCTTCTTCCAACAGACACATTCATAGTTACGTGGTTAAACCAACATGGTAATGTGTTAGGGCAATGAGCACTTCAAGCAAGCTGCTTATCTGAGCATACCAGCTCCAAGTTAGAATAAGAGTCTATTTCTGTTTAGCAGCCACTGTTTCTAGGCACCACAACCTGCCTGAGTTTGACTGTCCTGCAGCAAAGTCTGCACAGTGAACTTACAGGACAAACCTGGACTCTTTTCTGAACAAGCACTTTAGCACAGAAAATTCCCCAAAGACTCTGTAAGATTTTCTTTTACCTATCTGTAGGGTAAAGTCATTTAATTTCTATCTCATTAATCCATGGCCTCCACCTTCACCTGGGTGGTAGGATTCAGAAGTTAAACTTCGGCTGCCAAACATTAGGCTCAGGTCAAATGAGAAACACTACAAAGCATGCTGACCAAGTAGCTGAAAGACTTTCTAGCTTGTCCATTTTCACATGAGAAGGGGACTTGAGGGCACATGCAGCAGCCATTGAACCTGACCTACACCCAGACAATGCCAATTTGAGTCCAACCCTTGGAAGAGGTCTGGAAGCAAAAACAAGAGTCAAGCATGCAGCTTTAGTAAAGTCTTTGGAAGGAAGGAACTTTCTGCTCCCTTCCTGCAACAATTAAGTTAGAAGGCAACCTTTCTCCCCCTCTTCTCCACCCCTTCTCCTCTCCCACAAGAGTTCTGAGGAGGCATGCCTGCTAGAAGGAGAAACTGATTATGCATATAAACAAAGGTTGATCATTAAGAAGCAAAGTGAGGAACCTACAAACACCCAAAGGAACACAGAAAACTTCTTGCCTTGAGGAAGTTCTATAGCTTATTTGGAGGCAAACCCAAGTGATGACTTAAAATTATATACTGAGCAGAGAAGACATGCATGGCTCTGTTTGCAGTTTGACCAGGCTGCTGATTTTGTATGCATTTGTATATATATGTTAGGCAGTACTTACAATGGAAATGGAATGGGGTTATAGTTGTTTCCAGGCAAAAAGTTAGCCAGAATAGCTTTCATAGTAGACTTCTCCTTCACCTGGCTGTCCGTAGATCCCAGTGAGTGTCCATCAAACACTTCTGGAACAGAGGCAAGTTAAGTCTGCATCACAATATCAAACTTGAAGCTGTAAATTCAGAATGAAGGTCGCAGACCACAGAGTTACCCAATTTGCCATTTCCTAAAGGGATCTCATATGCTTGCCCCAGTGAAGGAAGAGAAAGAACACAACTGAATTATACCTTCTGAGCTGCTTGTTGTATCCTGTTCAGACAGTGTGCTGGCACCAGTCATGTGTTCTGATACAACCTCTGGAGGGGTAGGCAGCTGAAGATGAGTGGAGCCTGTGGAGCTCTGACTTGATAAAGTAGTCATAAAACGATCCTCTGAAAGTACAAGGACAGTTAAGGACAGAAAAAACATTTTACATGTCTGTTCAAAGTGATATTGCTTGCTCACAGGTCAACCTATCACTAGTATCTACTGTCAAGAAGTTTCTAACCAGAAAACAGATAGGCCATCCACAGCAAAGGAATGGGTAAGATAATAAATGTAGCACATAACCTCCAGGAATTGTATGCACTGTACTACTACCTTCAGTTCCTACAAATTCTCAGTATGAAACACAGGTAAGAGGTATCAGAACCCACAGCCACTTCACAGAAGAGGCAGTAGGCATTTCCCAGATTCCATGTAGTTATTCAGTTATCTAGAAAACCTCTGGAAATATTTTAACTCAAGTTTAAAGGAAAATCCTTGCTAGCAAGTTTAGTATTATTACTAATTCAGCTTCAGATTAGAAGCAGAGTTTGCTTTTTATACTAGTAATTGGCTTATTCCCATCTGACACGAGGGGGATTCCCTGTTTTTCTAAATTATCAAAAATAACAAAGGTTATGCCAGAAAAAAGGATAACAACAAGCTTCTTTTGATAGCTTAAGAAAAACAAATAAATAAACAACAGACCTTTCTCTCCATTTTGCAGTGCTGGAGAAGCATTGCGTGGGGAAGCATCCATGCTACTGATCTAGGGAGAATAACAAAACACTAATATTGATGCCTGGTTATTTATAGCTGTTTCCCTTCACCTGTGGAACACTTGCAAAAGAAGTTGTACCACAACAGAGCACTCCCAGCCCTTGCACTGTCAATGTAACAGCCACCACATGATAAAGACAAGGCAACAGCCACCCAGCTTCACAAGATGCTTATGACTGCTATCATCTCTATATGGCACTTTAAAGACTACACCCTTCTTCTACATAAACCTACTTGCTGCTCTTGCTGCTTTGCTCTACTTGTAGCAGAGCAAATCCAGGACCTCCTCGAGTTTTCTAATGCACCTTGCTAGTGTTAGAACTACTCTGAATTCATCTTCTTTGAAATATGATGCTTAGATTCTATTGCCTTGCAGTCTGGACATTTTTGCAGAGTACCAGATCCCCAGTGGTTGGTTGTTCAGCATGTTGTCAACTGTACCCTTAGACAGAGCTCTGGAGTAGCTGTCCAAAATCATCTATACACCCCCTCAGCCAGTTCCCACAGGACACATCAGAACAGACATGAAGCTGCAAATTCATTAACAGTCCTTCCTGTGTTTCTTGCTCTGCCTCTCCTGGTAATATTTACCTTTTCTTTTTCACAAGGTCTAGACCTGATGAACGATAACCTAGGGTCTAAAGGGTTGACATCCTTCTTATGCAGGCATATGCCTGACAATGAGTGCAGCTCTCCGCTGTCAATATTTAGATTACACAAACACCACAGAAAACCAGCAAATCCTATTCATGCATAGCTGCCTTCTGTGAAACAGTTTTTGTTTCACATCTCTAGGAAAAGATACATATACTAACGTGTAATGAAAACTTTTATGGCTGAAAACTACATGATACAGTGGAAAAGTTCATTAAGTGAGCTAAAGTCAGCCTTAAGACTACTATGTTGCCCCAGATGAAAAATAAAAGTTTGATCAGCTTCCAGCCTGCTACTCCTACCTTGCTGTCTTCACCTTGCCTCAGTCTCCCAGGACTGGGTGGAACTGATGGACGTTTTCTCCCTTTCTCTTGTTGGAAGAGATCCTGCAATCTAAAAACCAGAACAAATTAAACCCCCCAAAAAACCCAACGAAAAATTATTCAGAAGATAGATAACAAATATTAGCTATGGAAGGCACAATTATGAAATTTCTCCATGTTACAATACATCCAAGCATGTCTTTACTGCAAGCTCTGATGGTTGCTAACACATACCAAAGCTATGCTTCAAATGGCCAAACCCAGAACATTTTCTTCATCTCTGGAATAATTTCACACAGTTCTTTGCTTTCCCATGCTGCCCTCCTCCCGTATTTTCCACCTTTATTCAAACAACACCTTCTCCACTCAGATGCAAGTTGTACTCTCAACACAATACTTTTATTATCTGGCCTCAAATTATGTTCTGCTCCAATGAATTAACTCTGTGGTCTTAACCAGTATTGGACAATCAGCTCAAGCTGTCATAACACACTCTACAGGGCAACTGCACTACAGGGAGAGAAAGTACAAAAGCTGCTCCTCCCTACCAAAACCATGGCAGTGTCAGTGTTGCATCTGTCCTCTTTACCTATTATTCCAGGCTTGTAGCATCTCACAAAGTCCTTGCTTTTTAGCTATCAGAGACTCAAAAACAGATTGCAGCTGTTGAGGTGTGTCTAGAGATGATGAAAGCAGCCTTGCCTGGATTTTCTCAGTCCAGTTTCGAAACTCCCCCTCTTCCATCTGCCAAAAGAAAAACTATCAGTCTTCAGAGATCAGAGATGACACTTGATCTGAGTGGCTCTTCCACACTTTTTTCAGCCTATGGTCTGCCAATGCAGAAATACTCTGTTACCTCCTTTTGGGCAAAGAGGTCTTCCATCTTCTCTTCTCTTGTTTTGCTGAAAGTATCTGTTTTCAGAGAAGCAAGGCGATCATCAACAGCAAGATAGACCTGTGACACTCTGTAAACAGGGATGCTAAGTGTTAAGTTGTGACCACCTGGAATATTTTCAACATTATTTTAATCAAGTCTGAATGCACTAAAGACACAAAAAATGACATATGACAGTCTTCTCCACACTAGGCTGTCCCACTGCATTAACAGGGAGAGATTAAAAAAAAAATATATATTATTGCAGAAATCTTTAAGTTACATACACTGACATTCATCGTCACAGCTTAAGCTTAACAGTGGAAGGTGTCAAGAGAGTAACTTAAAGGTCACAAACACAACACTAGCAGAGGGGAACTGTTGTGCCATCTGTGTCTAGGAAGAATCTAGGACTGCAAGATACACCTTCCCCAGAAGGGCTCAGAGACAGAAAATTAACCTTATTTCAGCTCTAAACAAAGCTCCACAGGTTCTGAAGACTGGTGGTCACAGAGACATCAGCCATAGAGGAATGCTGCCATCAGGCAGAACAGCAGTCAGACTGCACTGGATACAGTTTCCCTCAAGCTTGGTTTTGTTCCTTCATTTAGAATGTGTCTACACTTACAGTAGTTTACCTGAGACAACAAGGTACCAGACTGTCTGCCATTATCACATTCAGTAGATAAAACAGGTAATACCCTTTACACACCAGAGAGCTTAGTTGCCACATGTCCAATACAATGAAAACAGTTCTGTTTGGACAACAGGTTTGAGCAATGCCAGGTCTTCCAAAAAGGAACGTTAGGGAATGTGCAACCTGCAGTTTTCATATTAAGCCTTCTAGGACTACCTCCTCTGTTCTGTTTTTAGCATTAGAGGAAGGAATTAGAAATACTTCAGCTGTGCTTGAGAGGGCATTTTGTAAAGAAAAGTGACATTTCAGACACCAGCTGGTCACCCTTTCAATAGCTACTTGGCAACATCGTTCAGAAACATGCTGTATGACTACAAGATCAGTACAACGTTCACAGATGGAGAACAGAAGAATCTGAGTTTCTACTGGTTATGTTTAAGCTGAACTGCCACCAAATGAAAACGTGAGAGATTAGTACAGACACAGCAGGTAAAGGTATTAAAGAATATTCCAATACCACCCGTCACAGAACTATATGTACACATGATTGTTTTAAAACATTACATTTTCTATTAAGTAATGAGTATTTAGCAAGGCTTATCTATACTAGCAAAACCATTTTCGTGTCCAGCTAATAAAAGCCCAAAATACAAATAAGCTGAGGAAGGCATTAAAAACAAAGCCTACTTTTGAGAGAAATCCTTGAGATCCTGCAGGATAGTAACTTTTGATGGAGACTGCCTTTTGATGTAGATCTTGGGGAGTGGGACACACACTTCAAGTAGCCGGATGGGAGAGTAGCTGAAAAGGCAATAAAACAGCTATTTACAAGACCCTTCCCACAGAGTGCTAATTCTACACCACACTGCAGTTGTGGTCACTGGACACTGTCAATGTATATCCATGGCTTGAGTAACTTCTAGAATCAATCACACACTCTGGTCATTTATCTCCTAGGCAAAAAGCAAAACCACAGATCATGTTGCAAAATCAAAATTCTGAAAAGTTTTTCAGATTAGGCAGGGAGAAGTGTTTCCCTTCTGTATCATGAATAGGAGCCATCCAGTCTTAGGAACACTGTCCATCCCATCAGGGACAGCAATGGCACACACAATGCCCTCTGCAAGCCAGCACACAATCTTGCACTTGTGGTTACAGTGCAAGTTATGCCATCCCATGCTGTACTCGAAGTGAAGGACAGATCTGATGAATCCTTAATAGAGCTATATGCTTCACATGGTTCTAAAGAGAAGGAATTCTTAAGCAATGGACCTCACCTGAAAGATGCCACCATCTGATTGTAGGAAAAATACTGGTGATAGTCATGGTGAATGGAATGACCACAAGGTTCTGCGTTGGCCCTTCGAGTGTACTGGTGCCCATAGAATCTCAGCTCGAGGTATTTTGCAAAAGACATAGACCAAGAATCATTGGATAGGGGAACAACCGGTGTCACCTAAAAAAAAAAAAAATATCAGAAGCCAAGGTGTCTTAATTTCATCCTTTAACCAAGATTAAGGACAGTCTAACCTAGGCAAAAATTTAGTATTTGTAGTATCTGGTAGTACCAGAAGCACCCATGACCCTGAAACATACTACACAACAACATTTATGCAAAGCTAAAGGCAACACATAGTTGCAATAAATCAGATAAACAACAACTGCTGGTTGATGATGGAAGGTACTAAGTTTGGGGAGTGCAAACATAGCCTTGGCAGAGGCTTATATATGGCATGCTATTTCTCTGCATACAGAGATTTTCCAGAAGCTCTGTCAGCAAGAGTTCATACACTTCATCATACACTTTAATCCTAGTGATTCGTCAGCTACAAATACATTGTTATTGCTCTGCAGTGTATTTCAACTGTGGCAGTAATTGTAAGCTTTGAGTAGCCACCACTTTATACACAGGTAATAGCCACAAGCATATTAGTGTTTACACGAGAACACAGAAATAAAAGGTTAGAGAACAGGTGTATACACAGCAGCACAGGGCTTGCCTTCAGCAATTACATTAACTTCCTCTGGGTATCTTTAAATGCAACACCCATGTTTAAGCCAGCATAAGTAGGTCAACTGAGTCACTGACATGTATAATTGAAATGTTTTGCATTTCAGGCACTGTATGAATCTTGTTTAATTTTTATTCTCATCTCTTTGAAGGCTCTTAAGTTTTACAGTGCTGTAAAATGAGTATCCAGCTGCTAATGTTTTCTTAGCTAAATTACAAAGCAGTTTTCAGGTAATGTAAAATCTTACTATCTTGTGTTTTTACAAAGTGATCTATCACTCCTCTAGTGAAGATACACTTACTTCGTAATGACAGCCCAAACTACTCCATGATTCTATGGCTATTAAAACAAGTCTAGACATCACACTGAGGTAGTGCAGAAGGTCCAGTCCATAGCAGATCAAAGAATACCAAGTGGTTTTAGCCAGTTACCAAGCCAGTAAGTCCCAGTGTTTGCCATTCCCCATACACACACTCTTTTGACTCTTGTACTGATTCACTGCAGGGAAGGGACCATGTTCTTCACCTCTAGGAGGGCAACTCCATTTTTAACATGTGTCAGAAATGAGTGTCCAGCAGTGTACCACCTCCACTTAAACCTGTCCTCTCAGAGACAGGTTTCATGCTTTCCAACAGGACTACTTCACACAAGATTTTTCACCCTCAACAGTTCCAGCTCTATAGGAGCAATCAGTAGATGCTTGAGAGCATATCAGCAACAGGTTTTGTGCTAGTTAGCTACAGCTCCAGGGATGAGCTCAAGCATACTTCCTGCTTCATACTTCCTCAAACATACTGCTCTTGTGTACAAGCACAGTTTCAAAAGGAACACTAAACTGGAATAGCAATGATTCTTACATCCACATCCTTACCTGTTTGCACAGTCTACACCAGGAGTAAGTAAGAATGGTGTGCTGGTACCCAGGGACTGGGGAGTCCAGCTCCTTTAACACAATCTGCACACAGCCTTGCCCATGAACAAAGCGACGGATGTGGTGTACCATTGGTGTTTCACAGAACATGCTGGGGCATTGGTAGGAAGGCCTTGTAGAGAAAAACAGAAACATTTGTGAATGATCATATGCTGGGCTATGTTAAGGAATTGATTCAACATATCTAATACGCCTTTTAATATCACAGCACTGTTTGGTTTTACAGTAAAAATTCCCTGAGCCTTTAGTGAAGGCTGCAAAAGTTGTCATGGCTTAGCAGTTTGGGTGGACCAAAAACCAAAGGACAGAGTTATTACTACTCCCCCCGCCAAAAAAAAAGTTAAGATAAAAGGAGAATACAAACTGAAGACTTGATGTTGGAAACTGAAAACAGTTGGAGAGAGATTTACTAGCACAGAGGAAAAGCAATAACAGAAAGGATAAAGTAACAAAAATGCAAATATATACAAATATATATAAATAAAACAGGCTCAATGCTGGCAGGGAGAGGTGCCTGAGGGTCCCTTGGGGCAGGGCCCCCTCAGGAGGGGGCTCCATGGCTCTTCCCAGCACCCAATGGATGTGGATTCTGGAGAGCAGGTGGGGAGCTGGGGGTAAAGGAGCGCAGGGGAACAGCAGCGCAGAAAGAGAGGAGGGGCTGGGGTCTGCAGGAGCTTTAGAGAGGATGGGCAGGGAGTGGGAGGGAACAGAGCCCGCTGTGTTCCCCCCCTCTCAGAGTCTGAAAGCCCTCCTGCTTTAGCTCCTCAAATTCAAACGATGACAAAAGTGAATTGTGCTCATTTAGAAACAGCATGCAGGGAAGTTCCATTGCTAGCAATGCCTGGGTAGGTCACATGGATACAGGTTTTATCATTAATCCCTTTCTACCAGCATGCTTCATACAGTCCACAAAATATGGATCAAGCACCAGGGAGTGCCTGGCGCCAAAATGGAACACCACTTTGGCAGGGTAACCAGAGCAAAGGTTATTGAGGACAAAGATTTACCAAACAGCCTTCAAAACAGTCACGTTTTAGCTCCTGTGGAAGAGATGAGCAAAACAGTGCCATGTAACCTCTTCAGACAAAAAAAAAAACCCCAAAAACTCTGTGACCTTTCTTCAGGGAAGAAAAACCAGGGAAGAGAAACTGACGTAAAACTAAAAGATAAATTCTTAAGGTTCCAAAGTGAAATAGGGATTTCTTCAAAAACAGAGTATAAAAAAGCCCAGATACTCCCTTCTTATATGAAAAAAAGAAAAAAAATTACTGAGATTAAAGAGATTGAGAAGCATTCACTTTAGTACATAGTAGTTGGTCAGCAGAGAGAAACAAGACTTTAAGAGCAGGCAGCTAAGAGCCTCCTCCTCCCTCCTCACTGATCAGCACAGAGAAATAGGTGTTCCTCCAGAAAAAGCTGAACATTAAAAGCATTTTGCTACTGCAAGGGGCCAATGGAGAGAACAGAGTCATCTTGTCTTCTGGGGAACCACAGGCCACCTAAGCAGCTTCACAGCTTGGAGGCTGTAAGGGGTTCCTGCAGGACTGGTTATTAGTGAAATGTAACAACTTGCACCTCTGTCAGACGAAATAAATTACTTTGCCAGGGCTTAATGTAGGCTTAAATGGCTAAAAAGACAATTTACATTAGCCACCTTGAAGATATGACAAAACCTTACTCTGAGATATTCACATAATACTAAGGGAGTATTCTTTTTCTTAGAATTTGTATGAAAGCGTGAAATAGAAACATCAGAAAATTGTGAGCAGTACAGTTGCTTGTCTTGGAAAACAGTAATTGGGACATGCTCAGACTCCTAACCTTGCCCTTTCAGCCCTAACCACTACAAGGATGGCTAGGTGAACACATCTGTCTTTATGAACTTCTCCTTTTTCATAAACCATTTCTCTTCCTTATTAAAGGAAATGGGAGGGACAGAGCCAAAATGGGAAAGCAGTGGTGGTATCTGCTTGTAAGAAATGAGTATGATTAAAAGAACTCTTAAACCCAGTTCCTGCTTCAATACAGCATGATAACAAAGCAAAGGGAGCAACTGATTTTAGTAAGCTTAACTGGATCTGCAGATTTGCATGCTATTCTCCTAAATACACAGGAGGTTAAAGCCTACAAAGAGGGCAGAAGATCAACTTCACAGAGCTATCAAAAGCCTTTGTTTTGTTTAGAGTGAGATTTAGAGTAAGTTCCTCCTCACCTGAAGCAGTACCTCTCCAGAAAAATCCCTAGAGTCAGGTCATTTTTCCCATAGAACTCCATGGTCACAATCCTAAAGCACAGGGAAGATCAAACAAAAGAAAAAATAAAACAAACAAACAAGAACTTAAAGCTGTGCAATGGCCTTTAGGTGCACAGATCTGCACCCACTGCTGGTTTGTTCTCAGCCCCATACACTTTCAAAGGCTTTTTTGACTGCCCTCCCTAGATCCTTGCTGTCAAGTTTGCTAATAATGAGATCATATTCCTACTAGAACAATTTTAAACTTGATACTTAAAAGTTGAATAGAACTCAACTGCCCTTTTGAAGACTATGTTCAAGAATAGCTGTTAGACACAGAAGTCTAAGCAGTGTGAAACCTCAAACTCCAAAATTTAAAGTCACCAGAAGGGTATGTACTTTGTAGGTGAAAAAAGTCTTAAGAAAAGCTCACTCTTCTAGAAAATTTAAAAGCAACTTTTTGTTTTCTCAGAGGTGATCAAGCCACTAAAATGTGTAACTAACAATTTAAGTGTCAGAATTCAAACATTTCTAGTATCAGTTTGATCCTCTTGCTGCTTAGGGAGCTTATCACTGCCTTCTTTGCTTCATTCCTTAACTTTCACAGTAACTGTAGACCTTTCCCTGTAAGAGAGCCACCTCTGTATTTTCACCTGAGCTACATGATGAAACATGTACATGACAAGTCATGCTTACTAGAGCTAGAAGCCTGACAAATTGCACACAATTAACAAATTACAGTCCTCTAAGCTGAAAACAGAGTTAAAGCTCTTAACACTGCTGACTTTAACATGAGAAAGATAGGAAAATACTCAAATGCCACTCTCAGATAATACCATCTAGAAGTATTCCAAGATTCTCTCATGAGTTATTTTTGTGGGGCTTGCACATTCTTCTGTGTTTATGTATACTAAATCTTCCTCACAAGGCTGCAATGTAGTGCCTTCCCTTCACTCTAGAGTGAAAGGACTAACCAAGGCATTTGGTTTTAGGCTGGGCTTTCTCATTCATGCCTTGGGGATTACACAGCCTGTGGAATATTCCTCTGCATCCACCTGACCAGGCAAGACAGAATTCTTCTGGCAACAGTTCCTGTTACAGGATGGGCACAACCTACCAAGGAGTCCTCAAAGAAATACTGCTATTAGGTAAGCACTTAGGAAAAAAGATAACAACTATGCAAGTTGTACAGGAGTAGTTTTCATACCAGGGGCTAACACAGGCACTTGGAGCATTGCTGGACTGAGCAGAAGAACTACTGAAGAGGACACAAAGTCTTTGATGATTTACTGGACTCAGGCAATCCACCTGGTAGGGAGAAAACAACTCATTTACTGGTTACAGACACCTCCATCTGCACACAACTCCTGATGAAAAAATTCTGTTCTAGTAGTTTTATCTACAGACCCATCAAAAAAAAAAACCCAATTTTGTACAGATTAACTTTTCATTATATCTGAGCTTCAGGTAGACTTGTACCATGTATAACTGCTTACTGCCATTTTTAGAACAGTAATACTAATATGCATAATGAAACCAATGCACACATTTCTGTGGAAAGCAAGCTATGGGGAAACAGGAAACAACAAAAGCCCTGAGACAATCATGCACTGTCTCCAAGGCACTGCACAGTTTAGGACATCTTGGAGTAAAAATTATGCCAGTATATTAAGTTTCAATTACTCATTCAAGCTACAGAATGTCCTCTCTGTAAAGATCTACCACAGTGCTGTGCTGGAATGCATCTATTTCCCCTTCCACACCCTACAGAAGTGTGAATTACCAAATACTTTTCTGTGCTCACTGAATAAGTTTAGAACAGCATTAGCCAGTATGATCCAGAGCAAGGACTAGTCTTAATGTTTGTAAGATTATGGCCTGTGACTTTACTCAAGATTTACAATTAAGCAGCAATTAAAAGTGACTTCTGCTCATGAGCTTGGGGGTTCATTGGCTGTCCTGGTTTGGGCCAGGATAAAGGTGATTTTCTGTCCTGTACTTTTGCTTTCAGCTAAGTCTCTTGTAAGTAGCTGCACTTGCTGACGTTAACAGCAAGTTTCTCAGTCAGTGTCTGCTTCTAGGACTGATAACCCTCCATGTTTATAGTTACAGCCAGAGACTGGTGTGCAGAACCAAGGACACTGCTCAGCTCCGAGGCACATTTTGCTGTCCGGAAGGAGAAAAGGAGTAAAAAGGTCACACCTGCAACCCTCCCTTAGGGAGGAACAGACAAAATAAATGACCAAAATTGACCAGAGTATTCCATCCCATACACATCATACTCAGTATAAATCTGAGGGATCATGAGGGTCATTACTCCTTCCTGCTCTTCCTTCTTCAGCCTGTCCCTGTTTTGCTTCGGCATCCCAGGAGGATTCCGTCCATTCCTCTGCCTGTGGTCCTGACCCGTGCCAGCCTGAGTCTGTGTGTTCCTGCCTCCAGATCCCTACTGCTGCTGACTCCAGGAGTCCAGCCTGGACTTTCCCAGGGCTGCTCTGCAGCCTTGGTGGTGGCATTCGAGTTATTGGGGGGAAGGAATGTGGTATCAATTTTCCTGTATATTTGTATATATTTAGTAATTGTTTTCCTTTTAATTATTACTGCTTCATTAAAGCTGTGTAGTTTAGTTTCCAACCCATAAATCTCTCTCTCTTTTTCTGTCTCCTTGCTTTATCAGGGAGGGGGATTAACAGAGAGCATCTCTTACTCTGTTTAATTGCCGGGCCAGTGTTAAACCGTGACATTGGCTCAAGTACCAAAATGTTAGATTATTTCAAGAGTTCTGTTCTGCTCCTCTTGTTCATAGACTTTTTTACCAAGCAGCCTGCAGTTGAAGGAAGTCCCAAAATTCTTTACCTTAGAGACAAGTTAGTTGCTTTCATGGCAGTTTCAAAAAACTTCTAATATTTTGATTACAAGCATATACTGCCTTGCTCTGAAATTTCAAAGATTTCTCCCCTCTCCATTATGAATTAAATCAAACAAACAAAAAATAATTCTTGTTTAACATTTAATATGAAACACTACACCTCCTACAGTATCAGGAGAAACTGATGTCATCCAGGTTTTCAGTGATAGAGCTTTGAATCTTACCTTATGAGACCACGAGGATTCACTCTGAGCCAGTCCCTTCTCATCTTCTTCAGTTCTGCACCCAGTTTTTCCAGTAGGAACACTAGATACATCCTTACTTTGGGCAAAGGGATCTGTGCTCTTCTGAAGTATTCTCCCTCCTCTGGCCCGATAGTCAGCCAGCATTCTGGCTAAGCTCTGACTGTCACCTAAATGTTCTGCTATTCTAGTATTAACCAACTCATGAGAAGGTAAGATTTGGATAGCCTTGGCTTGGATACTCCCATTCATCCCTTGTAGTCCAGAGAGATCCCGCAACAATTGCCTCTTCCTTCTGCTCTCCAGCTCCTTGTATTCCTTATTGAGGAGAGGAGACCAATAAACTTGCTCAGGGAAGTATTCCCGGGCAGGGCACCTCATACCTTTTTCAGTCAAAAGAAATGGTTCACGGAACATCATTACAGGAGAAATACTGAGAATGACATCTTTCAGTTCCTGCTTAAATGCTGCAGAGTAAGTCTTGAGACGATCCTCAGACGAAGTTACCTCTTCTGTGACATACAAACCAGTATCATCCTGGAGAGGGTCTCTGAAGACTCTCATCTGACTCTTGGATTCCTGCAGATCATCTGCCTGTTGAAGAGGCTCCAGTGTCTGGCTATCCAGAGTGACCAAGTGCTGGTCCATTCCATGGAGAGGCAGCAGGGATGTTTCAGGTATTGCAGAAGGTACAGCATTGAAAACTGAAGATGGAGACTCCACTTTGTGATGCTCTTGCTGTTTTAAGGATGACGTTTCCAGCTGGTTGTTCTCTTGGTCAACTCTCTCAAATACATCTCTTTGCTCAAGCAAGCTGGCTTCATCACAGGACACTGACTCAGAGATTACAGGAAGCTTTTCAGAGGATAGTTCAATGTCTCTGACTGCTGTGCTGAAATCCTCACCATTAAAGAGGTTCTCTTGTTCGTTTTCATCTCCTGCCTCCTCAATAAGTGAGTGAAAAGAGGTGTTTTTGGTCAGAGTAGGGGGCATGGCAAACTCATCCATAAGGAAAGAGATTTCCAGCTGGGAATGATAAGCCACACAGACCATGAATATCAAGATCTCCTTCACACGGGCTAGCTCATACTCTGCAGCACCACACAACTTAATGGTACAACCCAGATGCTGGGGACACCCTTCGAAGAACATCAGGGTTTTTGTCTGTTCTAGAAAAAAAAAAAACAAACACAGGAGTTATGATGACAACTATAGTTAACATGCTCTTTGGTACTTCACACACCCAAGACACATCAGTGGCACAAGCCAGATGCAGAAATTCACATAACTATACTGAAATAACAATTTTATAGTGAATGCCTGTTCTGCTTGCAAAAATATTTTCCCGTGCTGTAAAACAAGTCATCATAAAGTCAAAGTGAAGACCACATGGAACATGTTGGCCCAAACAGCATAGTCCAAGATCACTGTTGGCTCTGCAGCAGTGAAGCAAATGAATGGCTATCCTCCCAGGCACATTTGCTCATCCTTAAAAATCAAAACTCTACAAAACGTTGAGTGTAATTTTAAGGATAGAAGGGAGTATGGGGAAGTGGAAGGCAAAGAGATGCAAAGACTGCACTGTCACAAAGATTTGTATCAACAGCATCTGTATGGGCCAGCACCAGTGGTAACCTGTCTAGCAGCATTTCTTCCTTCTTCCTTTGCAGACTTTCCTGCCTAAAAAAGGTTACAGAGAAAAAGGAACTAAATTTCTCAAAGGTGCACAATGACTGGGCAAGAAGCAGTGTACATAAATTGCAACAAGGCAAACTTTGATTGGATGTATTAAGGCTGGACCAGATTATCTTTTCAGGTCTTTTCCAAACCAGGTTGTTTCAAGATTCTGTTTCTTGTAGAAAAATTCTTTATGCCAAGGATGGTTAAGCAATTGAACAGGTGCCCAGACAGACTATGAAATCTCTGTTCCAGAATATTTTCAAGAGTTGGCTGACAAAGCCCTTACAAACCTGATCCTGCACTGAAATTAATTCTTGGTGTTTTGAACAGGAAATTGGGCTAGACAAACTCCGGGCTGGTGGAAAGAGAAAAAACAGGCTGAAAGGAAATAAATCGGCCTAATTAAAACTGAGTGTGTCTCATCTTAGTAGGATAATGCCCTTGTGTCCACAGGTAGTTCAGTGTAATGAACCAAGGTGTAACAGAAGAAAAAGGAGTGTGAAAGATAATACTTAACTCACAAAGCACCCAAAAGTTCAGCTCTAGTTGAGAGAAGTAAAGCACATTTTCTTTCACAGACGCATAAATTAAGACATGTCAAGCTTTACTCACCACTGGGCAATTGAAAAACCTGCATATAAAATTTATGACAGGTTCCCAAACGTGGTTTGGTCAACAGTTGGTCCATAGACATCACCAAGTCTCCCTGGGTCATTCGACTTACCCGGTCTAACACTTGCTGTAAAAACGGAAAGAACAGTTAGAATCCGCAGTGCAGAGAGGACACCACCATCCTTAGCTTGCTCTTAAAAATAAATAAATGAATAAATATATACATGCATACATACATAAAGCCAGCATAATCTAGCAAACCTCTCACAGAGGCTAAATCCAGACACAAACACAGCCACAATATACAAGACTTAAAAAAGCAGCTGGGTAGGTATTTCTGGTAAGGATTAAGACTGTGTCCTTCCTTGGGGATATCCTGGACATGTTCATGTGGAAAAATATTTCCTGAGGTACAGTGCAGGTAGCATAGTGGCAGCTATCAGGAGCTCAGCCAGTTCCCACACTAACTCTCTGTACGCTACCTCACAGGGACAAAGAGGCTCTCTGGGGATCACCGAGGACCCACTTGTGAAGGATTTGTTTCAAAGAGGAGTCACGAGTTAACAGAACCAAGGCAAGGTACATGGTACCAAGCAAGGACATAGAAAAGTAGCAGTGAAGAGCTAAGGAAATGTTACTTTCCAGTTTGCCTATCTTGCCTTCTTGGAAGAGAAGTACCATTAAAAAAGAGCCCAAGATTGGTAAGCTGAAGAAATTAGACAACTCTTGTTTTCTCCAGAGAGCTTGCTACAGGGAGAAATTACAGAGATCCATCCCAAGGCTCAGTCTGACAGGAGACACTCACCGGCTTGACATTGATGACAAGAGTGATGCCATGCTCTAAGAGCATGTCCTGGGCAATTCGGGATACAGTCTTCTCAACAAGGACCAAATTAGGCCTGACATCAACTATCCGCTGTACATAGTTCTTCAAGAATTCCCTTTCCTGCAGACAGGAACAAAGCATGGCAGTAAACTACTGCAAACTCATTTGGAAAAAACACTTAAATGCTTAGTATTACTCTCTCATTTAATAATGGCAAAAAACAACTATCCAGAAAGCTCACCAGCTGCCCATTGTACCCATTTCCTCACCCCCACAGCACAACACCCAGTTTATCAGTAATTTGTTCTACACACTAATTGCCTGGGACAGTGACAGTCTCATGAAAGAGACTTGCAGCAGAAACCAAACATATGCATGTACATTATATAGAAAAAGGCTTGAAGTTTGAAAGGTGCTAGAATTACACCACCCTGGAGCAAAGCTGTAGAATCATGTTCTTCACCTCCACATACATGCTGATGTTGACTGCTGGCACATAAGATATTTCTACTACAAAAAATATGCCAGTGCTCTATGCCTCTACAAGTCTGCACACAGGGTTTTAGTCCCTAAATCTGAACCTAGGGAGAGTGCTTCTGGAGAGGGATCCCAAATGCTGTGTGTTGCAAAATTGCTCTTCTCATCATGCTCACCTTCTGACTTCATCTCACTATGTCCCTCCCACTTTTATTACCATGGACAGAAAGAGTAACCAGGGCTGAAACTCTACCAGAACTAAAGGCCTACACTGCTAGAAGGAGAACACAGCTATTCCAATTCAGGTGTTACCAACTGTGCTACCACAGCTCACATCAGTCAGGTTTTGAAAGTTCTGTGCAAGGGAAAGATCCCACGAA
Source organism: Florisuga fusca (assembly GCA_038090715.1). NCBI lineage: Eukaryota > Metazoa > Chordata > Aves > Apodiformes > Trochilidae > Florisuga > Florisuga fusca. The sequence continues at coordinate 9,655,709 of JAAWXA010000031.1, forward strand.
AGCAGTTTGCCAGCTCAGAATACAAACTTTCATGCTAGTGAAGCAAATAAAGCTTTTGGTAGAAGTTAACCTTTTAAACTGAGTATTTCTGTAGTATTGTCTATCCCGTAGGACTTCAATGCAGATACACAAATAGTTATGCTCATGTTCTGAAGAAGACACTGAAATTATCACAGAAATCAGTGTTCAGATAGTAGATACTTCTACCCCATTCAGACAATGAACAGGTCTCAGTTTAAGCTTTTACTAGAAAACCAAGTCAGTAGGCAGAGACAAGTTTTATTGCTAAAGCTTTCATGGCTCTAATCTTGTCTACTAATCACTAAACAGAAGTCTTAAATGCATGCTATGGAAACAGCCCAATACAGAACACAAACACGATGGCCCAAGATAAGGCAGGGCACCATATACCCTTTCTTACAAGTACCCTGGCAAACACCTGAAGATTGATTCTTAGACAGGAATGCTGCATGTTAAAGATCTATCCATTTCAGTGTTTTTATACTTCAGACATCTCTCTCTCTGCTCATAGAGCAGGGCACTTGTTCCCAAGTGACATTTTGTAGTTTGTCACTTCATTAGGTTGGTTGTTGTCCCATTTTTTCAAGCCTGCCAAGAAATGACACAGGCACAACTTAACCCTCCACTACATTAACTTTTCTACTATTTCTTCATGCACCTAAGCTGTATCTAGCTCCGAGCTTCTGAACCATATGCTCCCTATACATTGTACAATGAAAAACAAAACGTGTTTTTCTAAAATGTTACATTAAATTGGGAAGATCATAAGATCACTCTCAGTACATGTAACTTAAAGCCCTCAGCACAAGACTGCATGTTTGTACTGTACTTAATAGCAGCAGGTTTCTTAGCAAGCTGCTAGACAAGGAAATTTTTCTTTTCCCTATGCAATCCCACTCACTCAACTCCACCTTACACACAGGGAAAAAAAATAAAAATCAATCAGATGTGCACTGATAATCACTTTCTTTTAATCACTAGATCTCAAGCAATTTTACCCAAGAACAAAAGAATGCTCTCACCTGAAGTACTATAGGGTCTATGCAGGTAAACTTTGTTTCTTCTCGATAGAGATACTCAATTGAACACTTCAGCAGAAGAATTTTGGGATTTTTTAAACAAGAGTTCATCTAAGAAAGACACAAAAATAGTTAAATACAAACACCCAAAAGTGAAAAAGCACACAAAAAGAAAGACTTCCCATAATTGATTTTTTTCCCCAAAAAAGTGTTTCAGATATCTTCCCACTGCTGACCCAACTACACATTCTTCCTTCTTATGAAGATGTTACTCCCAGTTGTTAGAATTTCACAGCTACTGTCCAGTAAGAGTGCAGTGCTAAAGGTTTCAACATTCATCTACAAAGTCTTGATACACTTAGAAGCCTTCATCCAGAGGCCTGACTTCCTGCCTTGTTTAAAGGATCACTTTAACACTGTCCTAAGTCAGAACCACAAATGCCTTTTTTTGGCTAAAAACGTGGTGATTATTCGATGCCTTCTGGGGTAGTTGAAGTGGAAAATTGTTTTTCTATTCATGTATGTGGAAAGCTCATTCCCCACAGAATCCCTTGGCTAAAACCACTTGGAAAAGAGATGCTTTAAAAGCCATTCTTGTTTAGGGTCTCAAACTGGAGAAAGCTCACAAACCACCTAAGTGGTGAGAGAAGCTTCACAACAGAAAAAGGAAGTCACTGCACACTTGTTTCCTCAGCATGCACTACAGTCAGTACTTGATTAATCAAACCCACATTACCTTCTTGTGTGCAACATTCTTGGTGCAAACAAATCCATTTACCACCATGGAGTCAAATTTCTTTCCACCAGGGATCTAGTAAAGCAAAGAACATTTTTAGAAATGTCATACATTCCTGTAACTTCTAATGCAGTAAACCTAATACATCAAATACCTATTGTAGCTGATGAGCAAGTTTAAGCTACACTCTCAACTATCAGAAGAAAAATCGGATACAGTCATTCTGAACACAAAACTTTCTTCCTTTTAAGTCTAGCAAACTAAGTACAACATTAAAATAAGTACTAGGTTACAGGATCTTTATTTACCTCTCAACAGATTCATATTCATTAAACTGTGTACACTCTAGAAGATAATAAGGGAACTTAACTTCTATAGGCAATGGGAAGCATAAATATTTGCATGACATTTCCACTAACAACAAAACAAGTCACAAGGAAAGCAAGGAGAATAAATAAATAAATAAATAAATAAATAAAGAGAAAGCCAAACCTCTGTCTACTATTTGAACACATCAAGTGATTGGTACAAGCAACCAACCACAGGAATAATAAACAACATGGAACAGGTTTCTGAATACAACGTTTCAGGGGTAGTTTTTTTAGCATGTGAACACAGCAGACAGCTATGAAGAGCTTTCACCTCTGTACATCTGCTCTTTCAACTAGAGTTTCAGGAGAGGTAGCAACAACTGATGCTGCCTGAAGAGATGCCACAGGGCTATCAGCAGAATCATAAGGCTGTCCTCGTATCTTGCACAGCTTCCAAACAAAAGATGCATATTAAGGCAAAGTTTGCCAGAGAAAAATAGTACCAAGCCTTTGATCCTTACTCACACTAGCTCCCTGGATGTGCATTTCAGACCAGCCTCTCAGAAGAAACTCTGCATACCTTACAGTTTGGCAGTGTCAACACTGGGTCATCTGGCAGAACTGGATGCACCATCCCATAACAATTAAAGTTTTCCTCTTGAAAGTCACTGTACTTGGCATGGGAGGAGCTCAGCCCTCCATAATGGATAGTTATAGGGCTACGGATTGCTACTTCCTGCATGCTACTCATCCAGAATTCAGTAAATCTCCAATTCCAGCACAAAAAAAGCAGAAAACAAAAAAAGGAAGCATCTCATTACAGAAATGTTATTCTTTGCTGCCTTCCGCAGCCTACAGTCTGAAAAGTCTGCTCCAGGGCACTAAAGCAACTTTCACAGGATGCAAAGTTCCTTTTGTGCAACTTTTTCTAGAACTCCACCTTATCCAAAGGCCAGGTTGGCTATTTACACATTCAAACATGATGGGGCAGTGGGAAGAGGCCTCTTCTCTTCAAACAAGGATGCTGTCAGCAGCTGCATCCTTTCGTATCCCTACATCCACTGGTTGAAACTTACTTTTTTGATGTGCACAAACTGGCGGATATCCATGTCATCATCTCTGTTCTTAATATCAGGCCGTACAGTTTGAACCACCTGACAGACCACAGGTACAATGATATCCCTCCAGGACAGTGACAGGGACTCATTGTAGAGAAGCTGCTGAAGCAGTGCCATCATGTGATTGTGATTAGCAGACCTGTAAAAAGGGCAAAACAAGTAGATTTATCATGAGAAAAATAGAGAGCAGTGATGAGCTGAAGTCACACTTCTGAAGTAAATTTCTTAATATTTACAGTGCAGCAAGTCCTTTAAAAGAACAGCTGCCTAGAATGTTCTACAGTCAACTCTGGCCCTGTACTGTAATTACAAAAATCACAAGGGCAATCAAAATATGCTGTAAAAATGCTCTTTTCTTAATGTAAATTATTTCATTGTAGATCAAGTCCCACTGAAAGCTGTTGGAACAAAGAGGCTTCAGGAATTGTTACTCAAGATATGCAAATTCTTTTTTCTGCATGTTTCTTACAGCAGCCTTTCCATGGCTTGCTTCTCCCCATTTTCTTCTCTCAGCAGATCCAAATTGCTGTGGTGCCAGCCAAGGGGCGTGAAAAAGAGTTCTTTGGACTTCTCCTCCACCCTCCTGTTGAATAACGACTCTGCAAGAGACAAACAAACCTTAACAAAAGGTCACAGTACAACGTCTGTGTCTTTCTGAAAGGATACTTTGAAAATGAAAGAATTTGCTAGGATGTTAAGTCTAAGCCTCTTGAAATACTAAGTTGATCTAGACATCATGGTAATATGATGCAGCAAACAGTATGCAGTGTAACAGTGGCAAGTGTACAAAGGAAAAGTGAGCTACCAGAATTCTTACACTGCCAGTATACAGCAGACTGCCACTATTTCTCTGCTGGAAATTAATTTTTACCAAGTTTGTTAAGGGAAAAAAGTCTTACATCCTAGATTTGATTATAAATGTGCATCAGATTCCATATTGTGTATACTCGTAATACATAATCATAATGCCCTTTAGACTTAGAGCACTGGTCAAAGGCACTAATTTGGTCCATGAAAAGCTTCTGTTTTGAAGATATCTACATGTAAGTGGCATTAAAAAACATAGGCATTACATTCAGGATGCAGCACAAGTATAAAAAATATCTTGGTAAAGGTCTTGTTTAGCGAATCTTCCAAACATATTTTAAAGAAATGCTGTGTGACCTATTCATTCATGTCAGACTTGTGAAACATGATCATGCAGGGCTGATCCCACACACCACCTCCTTGCTGTTCAAGTGCAAAGGGAACTGCCAGTAGGCTGGTTTTTCTAGCCTATGTCACAGTATTTAATACTACAGAATTTTCAAAGAACTTCTGTCAAGAAGGTGGCACAAGATTTTCAAAAGCACTTCTTGCCTCTGTCCACCTAACCATCATACACACAGCTATCTCCCCAGTACAACAAACAGGATGCCAATGAAGGCTATATCCTATTAATACAATTTTAAAAATCCTACATGTCAATATTAATTATAGCCATTTCTAATTTTGGAAGCAGAAAATGTGTTTCAACAGTAAAAGACAGTCCTCAGTCCTCACTAGTCTGACACTTTCAATCTCTGTATTGTGCAGTAACTCCTTAGGACTGTTCTCTGTTTTGCAGTACAAAGGTGAGAGGCTTTCAGTACAGTTTTCTGTGCTTTGCAAGAGTTAACTGTTTATTTCCCACACACGTATTGTGTGGGATATTATAGAATAAAATCATAAACTTCCTCATTTTCCTAATGGCTGGCAGTATTATAAAATCACTTATGCTACTAGTGTATAAATTTTCATCAGCAAGTATGTAAGCCTTCAGAGTTTTAAGCTTAAACTCCTCAGAGCATATGATGCAAGTATAAAATGCTTACACAATAGTAATAAACAGGACTACCTAAAAAAAGACTCTTTTAAAACAACAAATAACTTCTTCCAGATGCTCCACAGCCAAAATTAACTATGTAGAAGATTAAAATAAATTACATCGTTTTCCTCTTTCCTTTCTCCTGCAAAAGCTCAGTTACAAACTAGCAGCAGTTTAATGGAATAATTTATTTTTCTGGCTGCACAAACATCAGGGTTTTGCCCCTATTTCCTCCTCTCATGAGCTTACAAAAATTATTAGCATTAACTGGAAGAAAAAAAGCCCACAAGGGTACCTAGCCATGATACTGGAAGGCACACGTGTTTTAAAACTCTCAAGTGCATTTAATGACCTCTCATTTCCTGTTGGTAACAGGAAACAGAAAAGATTTGAGATGAAGCTTTAAGCTCCTGTATTGCAGAGGCAAAACAATTAATCACATCACATCTTCATTTGCTGGTACAGAAAGTTATAATCAGTGTCTGCTACATAAGTTTATGGGTGGGGAAGTTGGGAACAGACTTGGCACTTCACACATTTTAAAAAGAGTAAAAGCCTTTGAGTGCTTTCCAATGAAGAAATCTGGCAAGTGAAAGACATTTAAGATTGAAAGCACACGGATAAAATATTAAGACCATAGTTTATATATCAGGTTTGCCAGAAATTAGTTCATATTTACAGCTAAATAAATGTTTCTAAAGGGTCAATGCCCTATTACAGGAGTATTGAGGAGTTTTCATCATTGTATTAAAACCACACAACAGCAAGGTTTGAAGTTTCTCCTTACCTTTAATAAAAGCATCACTTATAGAGAACATCTGCTGCCCTCCGTTTTCAGGATTCAAGTACTCTGAAAGAAGAGAAGAGGGAGATAGGCGGAGACAAAAAAAATGACAGGTTACACTGCTGCACCTATATAATTACAATGTGCACACCCACACCAGAAGAAGCAGCATTAGTCATGAGTGTTTAGTCATCAGTTTAGCAACAGCTTGATGAGTGGTCAAGACAAGAATATCCTCTCATTCTTGTTCTATCAAAAAGATTTTAGATTACAAGAAAACAGTACTTATTACTGCAAAGAAACAAAATAAAGTAGGCATGAGCAAAGACTGAATTAGGATTTTAGAGCTTGCCTTTCCAATTGACCCACACAACAAGCAGACAATGTGGGAAAGTCCAAGAGAGGGAAGGGCCTCCTCACCATGGTCTAAAAATGCAGCTTCAGGAGCTATTTTGCTCTTACACTCCAATGAAATATCTCAGACTGAGGGAAAGACCAGCCATAAAATTTATCATACATAGTAAGGGAAGCAAAAGACAGTCTGCCTTTCAAAAAAGAGAAACCTGAAACAGTTTGAAGCATGTTTTGAGGAATCCATGCTGAAAAATGCAGACTTTACATATGGGAAACAGAATAAACTCCATCTACTACACTCATTCAGCTTGCTAGATCTTGATCTTTCATGCAGGCTGGCTGGCTATAAAACAGTTTAGTTTCTCCAGAGACCATTATTTTGTTGTGCCTTTAGCTAGTTCCTTGCTTCTACAAAAAAGGGACTGTACAGTGGGAAGACAAAGAGTAATATCCCAATTGCAAATACAACATGATGATCCAAAGTCTGAAGCTAATCCTTTATCCCATTGCCTGAGAACAGTCTAGACCTACTGCCAGAAACAGAATGCACAGCCAGGGAACTTTCAGACATGAACAGGAACCAACAGAAAGCTGACAGAACACAAGCAATCTCAAGCCTCTGAGCAGTATCACTTAAGTGACACCCCGCCCACCCCCCTGCATGTTGCCAGTTGAAAAATCTGAGCTTGTCTGTCCAATTTGCAAGCAGACACTCAATAGATAATGTAACAAAGAAAAGTTGCAAGCCTCCCTTGCAACTTGATGGCTATTTGCAGATTCCTTTCATGTCTTGCTTAGATTAAGAGTTAACAGTACAAGCAATCTACCCCTTGCTAAAAACTGGCTCAGCCTCAGCACCCATTCACCCACTGCCCCACAGACTACCTAGAGAAAGTAATGTCATGTCATACCTACAGACGAGAATGTATACTAGCACCTCCATCCCTCTCCACCATGCAACAGCCTCAGGGCAGCAGCTCTTACTGTGACTATACTCAAATTAAGTCTGACACATACCCCTGACTGGTATGGCCAATGCAGGAGTCAACCCCAGCTGAAATCTAAACTTGGTTGTGCTCTTGACAAAGACACAGGTGGCACCTCCAAACCAGGAACACTCCTCTTCATACAGTTTCACCTCCTGTAACTTTGCTTCCAGTGGTGCCCCAGGGAAAGGTCTTGACAAGATCAGATGCCATACCTCTTCCTAGGCTGGACCAGTAACACACTAACAGCTCCGAGTCTGAGATGTTAAGAGTGGCGACCACATTTCTTACCTCCCATAATCCCTGCATACATCATGTTCACTGTGTCAGAACCTGGGAGGGAGAAGAGGCTGTAGCATTCTTCCTAACCTTGTCTGCAAGCAGGTAGCCATCGAGAGACCATCTTACAAGGTCTCCTGTGCAGCTTCTCCAAAACAAAATGAAAACCAAAAAAAACCCCACCCCAGAACATAAAGATTCCTAGCTTTGATACTCAAGGGCATCATTGGAGGCAAATACCACAATGCACACAGAAATGTACAGGTCTCCAATGGAAACCAGCAATTACAGATATTAAACACCATACAGATTGCTCTGGTTTGCACAGCTTTTCCTGTGGATACACAAACAAGGATGCATGCATCCACAAATACCCACTGAAAACTGAGGTACACCTTTTCAGAAATAGGTGCATCAAAAGGGCTCCTGAAAATGGTATGCTAAGCCTTGGCATGCAATGGAAATAAGGAACTGCACTACAGTTAATCAGATCCTCTTTCCCCTTCTAACTAGATGCAGACATCTAAAACTACCCAAAATACCTGCTACCATGAATAAGGATATGTTGCTGCAAGGACATTTAGAAAATGGTTCCCCATATTGATAACTTTATCTCTTTAAAAAACAACCAAAACATTTAAAATACTTAATCTCTACCACCAATTTCAATACAGAAAGCAATATTACTTAGTTTTCCATTTGATACACACTATAAAGTGCCATTGTCTTTAGGCAGTTGATAATATAAATGAGTCATTATATTCACTTCAGATACTACAAGCCAGCTAACTTGGAGTCACTAGAATTTCATAGAAACACACCAGACATTAGTCAGCCTATAACATCACAAGAAGCCCTGCCACTAGACTCAGACTACATACAAATCTCTGGATTTTAAAACAGTACTGGTACATCACAGGCCATTGCTTCAAAGCAGCTGACCTCTGTGACTAGTGGAAATAGCATCACTTAATCATTTGAAGAAACTCACTAACCCCTTAAAGTTGACCTGCAGTTCTACCACTGATGTTTTGTCCTCTCAGTCCTCCTCCAATGACTGCAAATTACACAGTTGTGAGGAAATTGAGTTACTAGCCTCTAAAGTGGGTGTGATCTTAATGTTCTTTGAAATAATTAAATTAAACTGAAGTCACTGTCATCCAGTCTAAGGTCAAACTACAGTTGCAATGAAATCAAGCCAAACACACATATCCATAGTAGCCATAGGGAAGTTACTGACCCCTGACAGCAGCAAACATACCACGTCGCTGATCGAAAACAGTACTCTGGTCTTAAAAAAACAACTCCCATTTTATATAAAAGCTTATCTAGTCTCAGTTGTCTAATAATTGTGATACTCTAACATCCTGGATGGCATCTTCTATTTAATATAGCCAGGATAAATCAGGAACACAAGGTGAAAATCCCAACCCTCTGATTCTAATCTTTTCAGAACAAAGTTTTAGAAGTCATCCATTTCACTGCTCCAGGCATTACAGTATATACACTGTAGGGTTTCGTACCACCTAATTTGTACAGGCCTCAAATAACAAACATCTATGTACCTAAAAAATTTCAGTCTTCCTGCTGCCAAGAAACTGTCATTCATTTTAACTTATTGCTCCCTGGTTAGGTCTTTCCTCTACTGATTCTGATGCCAGGAATGAAAAAAAAAAATTAAAAAAAAAAATCTGTATCCTATACAAATACAGAGGGCTTACTGTACACCTTTTTTTAAAAAATCTGTAGGATAATATATACCTCTCCACAGTGTGTTTTAATGACTCACAGCTCCACCCTATCACAGTTCTGGACATATTATAGATCTCTTCCCCTCAGGGCAAATCCATTGTCTTAAAAGAAATTGTTGACAGTTTTCTAATACGATTTACATTCCTGCAGAATAACCCAGTTAGGAGATTGCATAACTCAGGAAGTGGCAACAAACACCAGTCTGTAAAGATTCACCAAAGATAGCAGATTGCTACCAACATACATAATTCAAAGGCAGACATCTCTCTCAGTTCTCTCACCACTTGCCTTTTCTGCTGATCTTTGAGCTCTTCATCATCAAAATTTTCCTCACAAGACCTTCAGTTCTTGCTATGAGAAGCCTTTGATTCAGTCAACACTTCCCAAGAGAGACAGGCTCTCTTATGTTTCACCTTCATCATGTGCTGCTTTTTTTAAGGAGATAAAGACTTAAGACATGCCTGAAACCAGGACTATCACTCTACAAGTCTTTTAACACTGGCCAAAGCCAAACTGACTACTGCCTGCTTTGCTGCCAACAAATACTGATAAAGATAAACCTACTACAGCTGTAAATTAATAGAATACTGCAGCACATCTGAGGCTGTTTCAAGCTCACTTAATCCATCATCCCTCCTTCCTAAAAGGAAGTCATGGATATATTCTCACTTTCCACACCTTTTTTTCCCCTGAAGATGCATTAGTTTTTCATTTTATTAGGGCACAACAAGGTGAAAGGAACCAATAGCAAGCTGGTGTCATTAGTGCTGGCAATGTCACCTGGCTGTTGAGTCATCTGACATCAACTCAGATTTTGAACCTGCTCTGCTCTTTTCTCTGGGAGAAAAGATAAGCAGTTAAGTTTCCCTTCTTCTAGACATTTTTGTAGCAAATAACAAAAGCAAAAGGTGACTACAAATGTCCCCCTCTAATCTATCTCACTCTCTCTCACATGTCTAACATACTTTGAAAGTCAGTTGTGACCAGTTCTCCTCACTCACTCTCCTCAGTGACCATTTCAGTTTCAGAAAATGCAACCTGTATGCAAGGATTAGGCAAGTCTCACATTCTGATTCACAAGAACAGAATTCATTAGGAGTACTCCAAATTATTTAATGCTGGATTGTCTTTTCAAGTTAGAAATACTGAAACAATAGGGGGGGGGAGGGTGAAACAATAATTAAAAGTAAGAAACTCCTTAGAAGCAGCCAAAGATAAAAGTCCACAAAGCTGAAGTAACCTTGAGTAAGGAAGCAGAACAAAGACATTGATTGCTACCCAGCATGAAAAGCAACCAGAATACATCAGATCCACCTCAGCGGCAAGCCCTGGTTTCAGTCAGCCCTTGTCCAATTTAATGATGCAGTTGTCAAGAGGCAGGCACATTTTTTATATGGATTTTTCTTATAGTTAGTCTTTCAATTTAGTACTTATCAAAAGAAGTATTCAACACTAAGTATTTGATTTTTTTTTTGTTACATATATGGATTAAGTTAGGCCTTACTGCTCATCGGTAATATTCTTCTTGTCAAATGTAAGCTTATTAAGGTAAAATTAAAAGTTATCACAGAGCTCTTCCAAGTTAAATTTGTTTGTTTGTTGTTTGGGTTTTTTTCTTCTTGCTTGCTTTTCCAATTTAATCTCAAACTACAGAAAGACTTATCAAACTGGTTTATGCTTGGACTGTTTTTCCACTCCAGTTCATCAGAAACTCTGTATGTGGCTCTGCCTTGTTACATATGTGCAGCAGACTTTGCTTCAACTCCAAAGAGAAAGTCACAGGGGAATTAAAACAATGTGCAGAGAAGGTGTTTCAACAGGTCTACTGAGCCTCCTCAGAGTTGAGCACATCAAAACTACAAGCAAGTGCCAGCTAAATGTATTTCCCCCTCTGAAAGACAGCTACAAAGGTAGTGTCCAAATAGGTCAATACTATTAGGGTCCAGCTCTCCATCATGTGCAACCCCAGCTGGTGACTACCTCATACCTTTTTGGTCGGCAGGGTGAGGGGGCACATGTGGGTACTTGGAGTGCTTCTTGATATGGAAGTTCACGTTGTCCAGCTCCACGTTGAGGCTGATAGAGGCGGCCGAATCACTGTCCATTGTGGACTGGAAGCTGCTGACTGAAGTGCGCTTGCTAGGGCTGGCGGAGTCTTTTAGTGTTGGGCAAGGGGGGAGATACAGGGAGGAGAAGGGTTCAAATGGGTATCACGAGGGTACCAGAGAGGAGAAAAATTGTCTTTAATGCATAAAGATCAGTGTGCAATGCTACAGGGATACAGTATTTTCACAGTTCTAATCTTATCTTCATGTATACATGCCGATATATTGGGCATTCTTTAGTGCATTACTATAGGGCCCAAAATCAAGCAGAAGTCTGCCTAAGAAAGAGAAGGCAGCCATTTACACTCTTCTCCTCCGTTAGAAGTATGTAACTTTGCCAGTTCCACTAAATACATAATACTGTATCCATCATAAGAAGAGGACTAGCTAGGTTATAGTTTGCTTAGATCCTTACAGCCCCATGCGAACACACACACACATGTAAAGCAAGACATGGTTATACTCCTATGTCCCAAAGGTCTGGGGATAACAGGAGAAGGCAGAGTGAGAGCAAGACTCATGAGAAACTCACTGGCTAAGTTATCTTCTCCTTCATCAGCTATCTGCTCTGTGTCACTGTCATCAAACTTGATGTCTTTGAACCAGGATGGCTCAGAGTGACCCTCTACAGAATTCACAGAGTCACTGTCTGGAGATGGGGTTTCTGAGAACTCCGTGCTCTAGAAGACAAGGAAATTAAAAACAAGTGTTAAAGTGCAGCTCTGCTGAAATATTAGAAAACAGTCTGCTACAAACACAGATTCGACATTTTAAAAATCAGAGGATACTCTCAGTGGACTGAGTCATCGAGTCACTCATCAAATAGGAACTCTTTGGGACAGGAAATAAGCATTTCTTTACACTTCCCACAAGTCCAGTCTCTTACCTCCTCCCCACATGTTGTGACTAAGTGGCACTAAAGGACAAGTTTATTCTACTGAACATTTTTTGTCAACTCATCCAGATAAGTAGTTTTGAATGCTTCCCATCTCCAGTCAAGGTGGGTGATGATCAGATCCTTTGCCCAGAAACCAGCACAAAAAGCTTTTGGTGGAGGTTAATTTTAAATTACTGGAGCAATTCTCTGACTGACCAAAGTAGCTCTAAGAGTTTCACTCACGAGTCAGACTCTAACTGGGGCAACTGTGTCAAAACAAAGCTTGGCTAGTGTGCAAGAGAACCTGGAGAGCATCTAAGCCATTTCCATCAGCCATCCTGATGCCTCCAGTCACCTCCCTATCATACCTTTAGCTACAGTGACTGCAGCAAGAAACATGAGACAGTGCTTCCCACTGGCAAGAATTGGCTTCAAACCTCAAATAACATATCACTCTTACAAGTAGTTATAAACAGGGATCCACAAGCACTTGTTTGTTAAGGGCAAGCTTTTACTTGCCAAACTCAGACACTGCAGTTAACAAGGTGATATGCAACCCAGAGCAATCTCAGTGAAAGACCACACAATTGTGGCTGAGAGCTGAAATGCACAAGGAAGACAAGATGCTCATGGCTGCAAGCTTTCTGACAGAGTCCATAGGACAGCTAAGCCATTCTCTTATCACAAGAAGCTGCAGAACATGGGAGACAAAACTGAATGCCTTCAAGTAACAGAAGTTACAGAAATGTCTTGTTCAAGTTAAAAAAAACAATCCAGTCACTGAACCCAGTAACTGCTCTTACCTCTCAGCAAGTTTGCTTGCAATGAAATACAGCAAGATAGCACCCCTGGTCTCTGGTTCCCTGCCTCCCCCTCAGCTAGCTAGTCCTACTTGGGACACATGAAAAAGACCCCTTCCCAATCTTGCATCATGTGGCTAAGACACTGAATTCTTTATTACTGCCATCACTGGAGATCAGAAGAAAGTATTCAATACAAAATATAAGACGATCCAATACTGTATATGTAAAATATTCGTTCTTTGGCATTTTTTAAAGAAAAAAAAATTTGCAAGAGAATTAGGAGACCACCATTGTGTCTCAGTCACTTAGGAAAAAGGCTCTGTACAGAAGAGCTGATTTAGTTAACATACAACAGCTGCTGCTAACAGGAAAAGACTGCAGTCAGAAGCCAAACCCAGCAAGAACCATATCTTTTCTAATCCTTTTACCTGTAATGGTCTGTAGAGAGCATACTCATCTCTGAAGAGTTGATCATGATGACTGACACATTCCAGCCAGCGTCCATCAACCAATGCTTGTCCTATTGCAATGGCTTGGGCCCTGGAGGTGTTAAGAATACAGATAGTTTTCAAAGTCTGGTTATATACATGCAGGGCTTATGGTGCAAGCATGCTACAAATGCAAAGGGCCAGTTGCTATGCACAGTTTGGCTCATCAGTATCCCACTGCCACGTTTAGCCAGACACTATTTAAAATGTGCAGAGACAGCAGTGTACTGAGTCATAGAATCACAGAATCATAGAATTAGCCGGGTTGGAAGGGACCTCAGAGATCATCTAGTCAAGCCTGGAGCTAGATGAAGAGACTGCCAATACTCTGAACTCAACCAAGGTGTCCAACAGATGATTGAGAAATATAGTTTATGCTCCTCCAATATCGTTGCTTGAGTTATACATACTGAGCATCTCTGCTGAGTGAAGACTGTTGCCCTACACTTAAGAACTGTTTCAGTTTCATTCTTCTCTTGCATACGTAAATATAGCAGATACTTTATACTCACATGGCTAGGAGCCTGCCAGCCCCACCAATAACTGACCCCAGTTAGCAGACTTGCCATTTGGAGCAGCAATGAGTATTTTTGGACACTGTAATACACTCACTGTTCTCCAGCTGCTTGAGTGATACTTGTCCCTGTGCCCTGTTGCTTTGGGACACTCCGTGTCAGAACCCCACCTCCAGTAAAGAGGAGATCTGCATTTCCTTCCTTTCTTTCTCTGATCTCCCTGCAAAGGGGGTCTGTATCTCTGCAGCAAGAACTAACCAGCTCCCGTCTGGTTAGGCAGGAAGACATCTGCTGTCCTGAAGCATCAGTGTTACCTTGTGGTTATGTGCCCATTTCTGATAAGCCAGTTGACCAGCTCTTTTCCCACAATGCAGTTGGGATGTGTCCGCAGCCAGTAGCGATGGTCTTGAAACTCTATCCCACTGTTGTGATGACAGATTTTCTTCCACAGGTCTTTCAGCTGGACTGAGTCCTGAACAGGGAGATGTGCAAGTTACTCACTAGTCTGATCTTAACTCTGGGTTCAAAAGCATCAACCTGGGCCCAGATCAGCTTCTAGATCAAGAGCCCTCCAAAAAAGGCATAAAATGCAAACCTTTCTATACTACCTATCAGAAGGTGCCAACAGACATGAGATCAGCTCCCTGTTACCCTTCCTTTTCTATATAGTTCATGCTCAACCTAGGCTTGTACAGCATACTAGTCCATATAAAGTCCAGATATAAAGCAAGTACTTGACACAGCAATGCATGCTGCTCAGTTCAAGTTCTAGGCTACCATTTCTTTTTGAGGATTCTTTTTTTATTGTCTAGTATCAAGCCTTTTTTAGACACTTATCTTTGGCCATTAAGCACAATGGCATGTATCCCTCCCAACTCAATCAGCCATTTTTGAACCTGTGGTTCTCTTCCCCTCACCACTTAGAACATTTCAGCCTGTACTTTTCTCAAGCCTGTGAAGAACATACACCAACTCTTCTGTAGGTTATGCTCCACACAAACCCAGCTGTCTCTCTGCACCTGGCCCACTTTGTTTTCCCATATGCACCCTGGCTTGGCACAGCACAATCCATTGATGCAGACTGGAAACTGTGACCTGGGATTATTCTGAACGAGCAACAGAGCACCCCAAGGGGTGGAGAAGAGACAAAAAAAAAAGCTTCAATTAAATCTTAACTGGTTTCAGCTTTCCAGTTAACTGCCAGACCCACATTATTGCACTTTCCCAAGGGTGGCCTGAGATCCAAGAGTTTTGCTTTACTTGTGTTACTGAACTGACTTGCTGCTTTTATTTCCAGCAGTGGCTTTCCTGAGTATTACCCCAACAGCAATGTCAGCAGCTCCCCTTCCACACTTGCTGTAGACTTAAACAGATCAGTAACAGAACGCGCCACAAGATCACAAATTTCATGCAACTGATGATTCCACTGTTCAGCTGCCTTGTAGTTTACCCTTAACTCACATGGTGAATTCACTAAACTGGACAACCTGTCATAATACAGCAAAATCCTTTCGACTCAAGGACTTTGACCTCCAGTTCACAGAAGTATGTGCTTGCCCCATCGTGCGTACACGTGCGCACATCGTCTTCTACCTTTTACTTCATGAGCAAAGTTCACTAGTCTTCTAAATGGAATATGTTAAGCTTTTAATTAACTCCTGATACAGTCAGCTCCACATGCTAAGGTCACTAAAGAAACAGTGGGAATTCAGAGAAAATCCTACACTAATTGACACTGGTCTTACACAAGCAAAAGCAATGCTACCAATCATCTTATTTCCAAGGAAGGAGACAGCCAAAAACTTAAACAATGTGAACCACAGAATTACCAAGGCTGGGAAAGACCTCTGAGATCACCAAGTCCAGCCTGTGACCTAACACTAACCACACTGGCTAGACCATGGCACAAAGTGCCACATCCAGCCTTTCAGTAAATACCTCCAGGGATGGTGACTCTGCCACTCCCCTGGGCAGTACATTCCAGTTCCTGATCACCCTCTCCAGGAGGAAGTGCCTTCTGATATCCAACCTAAACCTCCCCTGGCACAGCTTCAGGCCATGCTCTCTCATCCTGTACAGTAACAGCCACCTACAGCACTGCCTCTGTAGGGAGGGGATAACAGGATTACAGAGAATACTTATGTACATTGATTTTCCTTCAAACAAGAATGTCCCTACAACCTTCTACAAAATGTTATGCTTATTCTGCAGAGAAGGGGAAAGATGAAGTTATATTTTGGCCCAATAACAGCTTTAACTCATTCATCATGCCATAAGCGTTTTGAAATATTTAGTTTCCAAGTACATGGCTTGAGAAAGAGAAAATCTGAACTTGGAGAAACACATAATCAAGTCATTCTGTTAAAGCAGCAACCATGACAGGTTTAAGCTGCAAGCAGCCACCCTAAAACAACTCCACACTGTGTATCACACTTTCCAAGATTAAAACTGCAAACACCATATGAAACTATTATTTGTTTCAGGAAGACACAGTGTCCAAAACAGCACCAATATTCTACATCCCTGCACCACCTGGAGAAGAGTTCCAGGTAAGAGCGCTCAGACAAGAGCCTTTAAAGGCAGCAAGATCCCCCTGCTGCATGATACAAGACAGACAAACTTCATTGCCTTCACAGAGCAAGAGAAACAGAAGTTTGAAAGGTACCAGAAGGATTTTGCGCTCATCCTCACTGGTCTCTGCCTTCGGGTGTGTGCGGCTGGCCTGGGGGCTGACAGAGGTTTCATAGGCAGGAACCATTGGTGAGCCTGACCGATCCAGTGACAGGTTAGTGATGCTGGATGATCTGTAGTGGAAGAAAGAAGGATTGAAGTGTAAGTGTTCGTTGTGCTTTCACCACAGCAGGCACTGATCTTGCAGCATGCTAAAAAGGAACGTAAGCTTGTGGCAGTGCTCACTCACCTCAGCACAGACTTAGTGCTTAAATCTTCCTTCCCTATCAAAACAGAGGAAAGGATCCCCAAGAAAGCAAGTGTATTGCTTTGGAATATTTAAATTAAACATAAACCTTTGTAAAGCTCTTTGTTGGAAGCAACTAGAACTATGTCCAGTCACAACAACTCAAATGTGTCTGCATTTGAATATGGGGATGGGACGCTGGGCAATAAGAAGCTCCAGCAGTTTGGAGGCAAGACAGATGGCAGCAAGGGCAGCCATCACCAGGATCCCTGTAACAGGACACTTATATTCTCCCTCTCCTTGACCCATCTAAAATTTCTTCTCCTCAGCTCTCTGAAACACAGACTCTGTAGCTTGCAGAGTCTGAATTTTGAGCACCTATTCCCTAAGCTGTTTGCTGAAGCTGTAGGTCACTCCAGCTGGCAATTCTCCTTGTACTGCAGTATGGAGCATTCACCTGATCTCAGCCCAGCTGTTAGGAAATCTTGGCTATCCAAGTATCCAGTACAAACACACCATTTTGCAATAATCCTTGCAAAGATTAAAAATGCAAACACAAGTTCCAGATACCCTCTGCTCCAATATCCCACAAGACTAAGCCTCTGAATAACCAAAGTGCAACTTCTCATCATGTAGTAGCAAAACAGCAGGCAGTGTAAGCTACTCATGCTACCAGAGCTCCAAGAAGAGAGGATGGAAAACACTTCTGCATACAGCAATGTGGAAGCTTAAAATGCCAATGCTGAACTGACTCAGGAAGCTTGCAGCAGTCTCTGTGATGAGAACTCTTGCCAGCCTCTAGTTTTTGGCATGAAACTCAGAAAACATCAGAGAGCTTACTAACTGGCTAACAGACACTAATTATTCCAAAGAATTCTCAATGGATGATATGGCTGAGCCAAGCCATGAAACAGCAATGTCACTATTTCAGCTTTTGTACTGCAACAAAGTAGGCACTTAAAGTACAATAGTATGAAAATCACTGCTTTTTCCTTCTCTGCCTCTTGAGGAGGAATACTGGGCTGAGGAACAGGTATAGTTATGTCCTTTTTATCCATTTATGCAGAATGAAAAGAAACTATGTTGGCACTATATCCATAAAGATATCTACAGATGACAAGCAAAAACTTTCTGCCACAGTCAGGCATCCAAGGCAGGCTAAAACTCTGCCAGTCTACTGCTCAGATGCTCTCAAGTTAACCAAAGTTAGAACTGGAAGCATTATTCAGCTTAACAGAAAGCAAACAGATGAGACTGAGGTGGAAGTCCAGCATACGCACTCCTCCCAAGAGTGAGCAGCAGGGATTTTTAATTTGTGTAAAAGGGCATTTAGTAAGAGTTAAAACAGTCAGATTCCATTGCTGTTCTTCATCATCAGCATTATCATCTGCATCTTTTTTGCTCCACGTCATCTACAAAGAGGCATGGTCAAGCTTGCCTCAAAGAAACATCTACAGCTGCTTTGAGAAGATCTAAAGGGTATCGTTGCTTAGCTCAAAGCCAAGAGCTTTGTTTCCACAGGTTCAGAATTTTGACAGATGCACCTTACGTTATTGTTACATTACCTCCCTAACGTAAGTCAATACATGTAAGTACTATGGTGAAACCATGAACAGGCTAATATTTAACTTGAATGAGCTGTTTGGGCCTGCCAGGTCCAGCTTAGAGCCTTCTTACTACTGCATATTTGAGCAAACAGTGAATGCTGCTGAAAATAGACAACCTCAATTCAAACAGGAAGCAGGAGAGCATCCTCTAGGTATCAGACGTTTATTGACGTCACTGCAGCTATTTAGCATTGAACTTTTAACTCTGTACTCCTTGTCATGTTTGCCCAGAACGCAGCTTTGGTGCTAGGTTATTCACAATTTTTTTTTTCACCTCCTAGGCAAGACCTAGTACAGTCAGTGTACATCTCTCCTCCTAACCATCCCCACCACACAGATGCACCAACTGTCTGTTCTTGAAAGGAACACCCAGCATCCTTCTCAGCCAAGTTTCTTTCCTGGTCCTGCCAAATTCCTCCAAACTGCAAAACATTTTGCATTCCTGTAACACTAATGGAAGAAGTCTCTGAATGTCTCCTAACACAAACTTGGATTTGCTCAGTTCTTCTATCCTTGCCTCGTCTTTATTTCCCCAATTTAACCATACAGAAGTATGTAACCAGAACCACAGCAGAAGCACTGGAGTAGAAATCACTTGCTCTTGCTCTTCTAGTATCAGCCTATTTAATAGAATTAAGTTCAAGCATTCACTGCTCACACTAAACTCTCATGAACATTTCCAAGTTGATTCCAGCATTGACGCATAAAGACTTGTGATGGGATTTTAGCCTAAGGAAGCCTGGTAACTTAAACAAGATTATACTTAATGGAAAAGCAGAAGGAGCAGATTGGGCAGGGAAGGGAAGTCATCACAAAACACACACAAAACTACATCTCTGCTCCTGCATGACCTCAGCATTTGCCTCCCATTACCAAGTCCCTTACTTTTTCTTAAGCCTCCTCAGAGCTCTAGCTTTCTTAGCCACTTCTTTCCCTTCACCACCACCTCTATTTGACTGACTCAGCAGCAAACCCTAGGTTATTTAAAAGTAGTATATTAATAAATATGAACATGTACATAAATGGTATTTCCTTACCATTACATATGGGTAATGGGCTGTCCCATTTTAGACATTCAACAGAACACTAAATAACAAAACCTCCCAAAATACAAGTTTTACAGTAAAGAGTGAGCTAGGAGTGCATCCAGAACAGAAAATACTCAGACATTTATTACTTTACCTGTTCCTAGCTGGTGACTTCCCTGCATCCTCCTGGACAGGCCCAAGGCGTGCAGACAGTGTGGTAGTTGAAGACTCTGGGTGAATCAAACTGCAAGGAAAAGGAACATTTTACAAATCTTTTGAGAGATTTGCCTTATGATGCAGCATCAAAACAGCTGGAATTAAAACACAGGTAATGATAATGTTACTTCTCAACCAAACCCATGACTGGTAAATCAATGAGGGAGTAGGGAAATCTTTCCTCATGTGTAGGCAAATGCTATCTGAAGGACAGTAAGCAAGTCTCCTCCCTTAAGACTGAAGACAGGGGCAATACAGCCTCTTCTCCCTTCTTGTATTATCCTGCCTTCCCACCTTCTCCCCCTGTAGCCCTTTTTTACACATTCTCCTACCGTACAGGCTTCTATTCCATGCCTTGGAGGTAGAGGCATTGCCCTCATCTCTCCAACACATCATCACTGCAATCCAAGCAATGCTAAGCTACTGAATGTTATCAAATAGCAATGCTACCTAATGCTATTGAAGCTTTCAAAGGTAAAAACCAGCAGGAGGAAGAGATCTCCCTCAAAGCCCAAGGTGTCCCTGCAGAATCACTTCACAGTTCTGCAGACTGAAGAGGAAGGACATGGTGCATCAGGTAAGTTGCTGGAGCAGAGTAAGGTAGCCCAATCAGCACATCCTATAACAGCTGGCACTAACAAGAAGCAGCAATGGGTGACAGTAGTGGAAGACTCTCTTCTGAGAGGTATGGAGCCACCCATTTGCTGACCCAACCCACTCTCTAGGAGGTCTGCTGCTTACTGGGGGCTCATATCAAGGTGGTCACTGAAAGACTACCCAACCTTGTATATCCCACTATTATCTGCTGATGATGATGGTGGGCATCAGTGATACAGCCAGGAGCCATCTGAAGACCATTAAGAATGATTAGAGAGCCCTGGGAGTGGCACCAAAGCACTCAGGAGAGCACACAGTCTGTTCATCAGTCCTCTCAGTCAAAGGGAAGGGACTCAAAGGGTCAATCAAATTGGGAAGATCAATAAATGGTTACAGTACTGGAGCCACAGCTAGGGCTTTGCTTCTTAGACCATGGAACTTGCTTTGAGGAACCTCATCTCCTAGGGGCTGCTAGGGTCTCTCAGAGAAAAGGGGGCTGTAGACTTGCCAATTTAGTAAAGAGGGCTTCAAACTAGAGTTGTTTCTTATTCTATGATTCTGTGGTCTACAGCCATTGCTAGACAGATTTTGCCAATAGCCCAACAACTTTCTGTTTAACTTTATTGTTATGACTTTTGCCCTCCTCTTCCTTCCACCCAAGGAGGAAGGAGAGCAGATGTATGCACACCATAAAGATAAATTCCTACTGATAAAACTGTATCAGATATAAGCCACTACACTCCAACTGATAGAGTAATAATGGCTGTGCTCTGTGATGTAGACATGTTACCAGCACAATAAATGCTCTTCATGAGAAACTTTAAAAAATACAACTGCCTGAGTAGCTGTACTTTCTCAGAGAGCACCACTCTTTTCTTTTAAAGCCCTTCAAGTTAAATCAGGAACTCAAACCTACTATGTTCCAGCTGCTCAAAGAGCAGAGCAACATAAGACAAGTAAGCAAGCATTACTCCCCTAAGTGCTTTCCTCACAGCTTCACAGCATATGACAGCAAGAGAGGAAAGAGCTTTATCTCAGATACATTATCTTGGGAAGAGACTCAATTCCCAAGTTTTCTTCTGAAACAAACAACTTCTCACAGAGAAGCCCCATATTAGAAAAAACAAATGTGCTTCCAATATGAAGGTGTGAGTTGCCCCTTTCCACTGCAGTGCTGTTTAAGCTCCATGTCTTGAATTTAAACCTCTGTAGGTCAATCAGAAAATTACCAAGCACAGTATCAAAAAAACACTGTAGCAGTTTCACATTTTAAGAGCAACAAGCACTGAAGAAAATTTTAATCCTCCTAAAGCAACAAGAAACCACCTAATACAAAACTCTCTCCCTCTCTCACACAAAAGCAGCACATGTTTACTCAGTGGCTCCCAACAAGTCTAAGTTTTCTAGTATAGAAAGTTATCAGCCTTACAAGAATAGGCAGTATTTTTTCTTGAGTGCTGCAAAGTCCACAAAATAAAGATATAAATACTTTCTTTACATGTTCATGTCTACAAGCTGTTGAAGTGAGGACACTTAACACATCAGAAGACAGAACTAATGATACCTTCTGTTATTTTGTACACCTGAAGAGGAACATTCCAAGCACATGCACTTATTCCACAATTCAGAATTTGGCAGTACTTATCCCAAGCATTGCAACATTACTGCTTTAGATGACCATGACATTAAACCAGAAGTACTTTCCTGTATTTAGGCCTAAAGCTAATTATTTAAATGCTTCCATATAGAAGCACCATACTCTGAAAAGCAACATACAAACCAAGAGTCAGAGCATTTTCTGAAGACAGTATTTTGAGGTTTTTATTTTCATATCACCAGAAACATTAAAAAAGATCTGCTGAGAGAGGCACATGTCACTAATGCTACTTCTCAGTTAAAGAAAGGCTCTGACTCAAGACCTCCTCAGTCTGTTCTTCTGATTTTAGGGAAATAAGCACCAACACTACATCTCATTAGTTCTTCCTCCTCCCACATTAAATTAAATCAAGGTCCTCCAAAATTAACTTGCATACTACTTGATAGGAAGTACAGTACTCTTTTATTCATCTTCCAAACATATTCCCCCATTTGAAAGCAGTTAGAAGAAATGCCCCCTGAAAGGAGATCAGAACCTTTATAGCTGTCCTTTCAATCCCATTTCAGTTGAAATGAGTGATTACTTCCACCATTTCTCTCTTATATACAGACAGCATCTCACCCAATCCAAAACCTGACAGGTAAAGAATCGGTGGTACATTGACTTGCACCTCAATACACTGGTGGTTTGAAGGGATGGTTTTTGGTTTTGTCTTTTTTAACTCTGAAGCTAAAAAACTGCTCTGTCACTGGTATAGAATCACTGATTCAATAGGTTAAAGGAAGAACTGCAAGTAACTTAAAACTGTACTAGCAAAGCTTCCACGTTTCAACTTGGAGAATATTAGAAGCAACCACAGGATTAGATTAACTCCTGGAAAAAGCATCTAAGTTTTGCTGATGAAAACCACCAGCTTTTGTCTAGGCAGGTGTAAGCCTGCAAACAGTTAAGATCCTGGAGCTCAGAATGCAGGCATTCACTTTACCTTTGCCAGGTCAGATCCTCCTCCAGAAAGATGTTGCGGCTCGCTTTGCGGCTCCCGACTGGTGTGCGTGGCTCGCCAGGATCCAGCACTGACACAGCACATGCAGAATCTGACAGAGCATTTAAGTCTTCTCCAATGGAGTTACTGTCTGTGGAGTGTGCATAGCTTAAGGCTATTTTACGGCAGTAAGTGCAGGCTCGGAGATCCCCTATGGAAAGGGGAACCATAGGGTGTAAGTGAACAGGAGCAAACAAACAGTACTCTGTTCCTAGAGGATCAGAGACGTGTAGTGGTGAAAAAGAAGGATTTCCTGCTTCAAAACCTCTTTGCATATTTAAGTCGAGTTCTCATATTCCCTTAAAGAAAAAACCCCAGATAATTATACACCCAGGAAATTTCTTCAAGTCAAATCATGCAAGAGAGAGAAGTTGCAGAGGAGGGGAAGGGAGAGCACATGTGCACACTGAAACTGTGGAATGAGAGACAGTCATATATGACATACAAGCTTACATCTGGAAATCATTACCCCCATCAGGAGACACCGAGAGTTTGGTAAATGGTATTTGAAAGTTTCCTTCACCTTCAATTAGGACATGTGCCCCATTACATTTTAAAACTAACATTATTAGCAGCTGCGTTTACTTGAGCATGGTTTTTTAGTGAATATTCTTGTTAAACAGTGGCCATTTTTGTTATGTGGTTACGGACACAGGGCTGGTAAAAATAAGTGGGCATGGCATAACCCACCATTGTGCCTGAAAAAATCCGTAGAATTAGGTCCTGTGATTCTTTTTGCTTATTTCTAAGCCCACTAGAGATCTGTACAGCATGTTCTAGCAGATGCCAGAATCTAGAATTCAGTAGTCCAAACAGAGCTGAGCACACAGAGAACGTTTGGCTTCTCAACAGACAAACTCTACCTGTGTAGCCCATGAATTTTCCAGGGATTTCCTGATTGCAGCATCGACTACAGAAGATCTGCCCACAAAGCCGGCAGTGGTGCCTCCGACGGAAGGTGGTGAATTTCTCACTGCAGTCGTAGCATTCTTTGCACTGGCTATCAGGCATCCAGTACTGCTTCAAGTCACTGTCCTACAAAAGAAGGCAGCAGAAAAAAACTTTTTTTTTTTTGTAAAAAGCATCTTTAGATTTATCACTGCTTTGTAAACTGCGCATGTGAAAAAGAATTTCATATTTTTGTTTGTGTGTGCACACTTGTGTAAAAGCACACGTGCACAGGAAGGATTTTTCATGTGATTTTATAGGGAGTCAGAAGGCTGGGGGAGTCCTTAACTGTGAGAAAAAACCTAGCAAGCTTTTGCCTTTTTGATCCAAGATGGACACAAAAAAAAAAAACTATCACGAGCTGAAGATAAAGGTCAAGAAGAAACAAACATATGGAGTACTGACTGCTATTCTTTCTCCTTTGCTCCTAGCACATGACAGACTCTCAATTAGCATTTTTATTTTTTTAAAAATTAAAATTAAAAACAACCAAACAAACCCCACACATTACTTGAAGCTGTTATCTAGGAATATATCAAGTTATCAGGAATTATCAGTGCAGGAAGATCATTTCAACAGCGAATACTGGGATTTGAAGGGATTACAGATACACATAAAAAGTTCTGTTACACAATCAAATTCTTCAAAACCTTTACAAAACAGTTGTAAAATCCTGTGTGTCAAATTGGTGCTGTTTCAAAACTTCAGGTTAGCTGCTGTGTGAAGACAAGTGTGAAATACACATTCAGCAAATAAAACACATAATGATTTACACCATGGGTGCAGCCACATGTTTATCATTTTTATCTTGGTTTTAAGACTTGAAAGCAAAGAGTTAAAATTTCCATTTGGTGGTGTAGCTACAGGCAGAGCAATACAAGTCTCTCCATTATGATTCTGAGCACACAAGCTGCAGTTACCACAGATGAAGACAACTGCTAACAGTCACATGAGAGCTCTGTTTGTGAAACACTCTTTGCTAGAGTTCCATTCTGGCAATAAGCCTCTTCAGAGACTGAAAGACATTCTTCTTAGGAAGAGAGAGTGCTGCAAAAATTTTCTTAAACTTCAGGCCAGGAAAGATGCAGTGAACCCCTCTGCCAAGTTACTGCTGCACAGCTGCAGGAGATGCCCATTAGCAGTTTCTGCACAGCTCTGCTTAAGCCCAGAATTGGGGGTTTTATTTGAATGTTCACAAAACACTTTGACACAGCTGCTAGGACAATTTTGAGACCAAAATAGCTGTGATTAACAAGACCACAATTTCATCCAGTCCCTACCCAAGAACTTCTACAGAGAAGTCAGAGGCAATACTCAAAACAAGAACAGCCCACAAGGAAGGGTTCAGAACAGGAGTGTGGCCTCTGTTAGCACTATTGATTACAGCAGCATCTTCCAGGATCTGACACATCCTTTCTCCAACAGTGGTCTCCTGTAGAGACTGTTCAAGTCCTCTATAGGAACACGGTGTTGCCCAGAGTAACTCAAGCAAGGCATGGCTGGAGCTAAGGGCAGTAATGCATTACCATTTAAACAAAAGTCAGCATGCTGACAACTAACATCCCACTTTCTGAGAAAGACCTGGATGTATTCATTTACTGTTACACCCTGGCTGTTGGAGCACTTCTCCAATAGTTTCAAAGATGCCTGAAAATGTCCATAGCCTTCACAAGCTCCCATAAACCAAAATATTAGTAGGGGGCACACTCAGTGCCCTACTTACTGAAATGGAAGGCTTCTGTTTCACCCCCAAAAACACCACCCTTTTTACCAAAGCAAAGTTACTCTTACAAGCAGAATACCAGTGGAAGATAGGTGAGTTTACTCAAACTCTGCTTGCAAAAGCTACCAATCCAAAAGCCTCTTTCCTCTTCATTCAGTTTAATTACATGTATTTTTGCCTGTTCATGTCTTGCTCTCAGACACAGCTATTAAAATAATCACTTATAAATAGTTGTGGCTTCTTTTCATACCTAGATACTTCCCTTAAAGGTATGGTCCAACATAGCAGAGAGAGGTGAAGTCAGCATGCCAGTAACAACTACCATAACCTTATCCATCTGAATGAAAAATAAAACAAGCCTTTTAAGCAAGTATTTCTGTCCAGTCATTAGCAGAGCAGAGATTTAATTTATCCTTAGAATTCTCATAACTATTTGTGACAGTCAATGTGTTTCACCTGCCCATGGTTAGCCTTCAAGGGAGAAAACCATCAGGTAATGCTGCATTAGCCAGTACAGAAGAGGGAAGGAGTCTAAAATGAGATAATCTGGTCCAAGTTCAAGAAGCTGAGCAACTGCAATGCTTGAGTCCCACAATATGACAGATGTCTGACAAGTCAGAAGTCAGCATCAACCTATTATTTTTTTGCCCGCACCCACACAATAATTTTTGAGTTTATTCACTCATCCTTCAAACATCTGAAAAAATCTCTGTGATGGACCTGAAAGTTAAGCTCAAAGAAGCCCATCAAGCAGTTCAGTTTCAAGACAGTTCATCCTGCATGTTCCCCAGCAGTACCTGGCTCTTCCCCTCCATTATTTCTTTGAGGCGCTTTAGGACAGTGCTGAGGCTCCGTAACTGGACAGCTGTCCGGGGATCATGACCCCCCAGAGGTGGCTCTACTTTCCTTCGACTGTCTGAAAGGGAAGGGACAGCAGTGTTCATTTCTCTGAACATATATCAACATTCATAAAACAGAGTGCTATTTAGAGGGAGAAATGTTGCCATATATATGCACTTTACAAGGGCACAGTGTGTTTCACTCTTCTCCCCCAGCAGGAGCTTCTGATGTCAGAGAGCTTGCTTTGACTGACACCTTAAATGTCACCCTCTGTGTTTACAAGAGCCGAGTTAAGTTTTCTGAGAACGAAAACATCTTCTAAATAAGTTCTTTTCAACCTACTATATGAACCTTGTAACAGCCTGAAGTCTCATTTAGAGCACTGTCTGAATATTGATACACACAAAATAATTGCAGCAACATTCACATCCATTCTAGGACTCGTGTAAGTCAACACCATAACCTGAACTTATTTATAAATTACTACAGCAAGTCTCAGGATCATGCAGTTTCTTTTAGAAGCAGTAGTTCAGAATAAAATTAATACAAAAGTTCACTTTTTTTAAGTTTTTATTTTGTTATTTTCTAGGAAAAAAAGTAAAGTTATTGAAAATTCAAACAGTCATTCTTGATTAACTGTAGCAAAGAGGCTCCTGAGAAAAAGGCAGTGCAGTTAATTTCTTTCCTATAAATGCTAGATTACATTGAAGCATTGCTGTATGAAATACAAAAAGGATCCTTCCCTCAAGAAATATCTGCAAACACAGTGTTGAATTTATCTGAGCATTTAAATATTTTCAGAGCCACTTTTCTTCACCAACTACTTTTCTGAATAGATGAGAATTTCTTACCAGTTTCGCTGTTCTCCATCTGACTAGTATTTTATTTTGATTCCTCCTAGCAGAAGCTGAACAGACATGGCTGCTTTCTGTTTACTGCTGTAGATATCACTGATGTCAGCAGAATGCTGATAGCACTAGCAGAAGCATGTTAACTGTTGCCATGCAGCAAGGACCCAACTACTCCTCTATGTACAGGAGATCAAACCCCTTAAGAATAATGTACTTTAAACTTTGGGATTCCATGCCTCCTCTTCAGATTCTTAGGAGATATTTTTAGTTAATCAGCCCACTTATAGCTGTTTAATGACCTATGTAAAAAAAAAGAATCCATGACAGAAATTATTTTAAAGGGATTCTATAGCGCTAATGGCTGACCACTTGGCATTTATTTTTTAAAAAAGTCAAACAAATATACTTTTTAACAATATACCAAGCTGAGCATTTGAGTGATTAAGGGGACTTCACAATTTCAAGAAAACATTGGTAATATTATAGAAACCTTTGGCTTTTCCTTACTTCTATCACTAGATCTACAACATAAAACTTCCAGGACTTCACTGTTTTAACTTTTGAGTTCAGGAGGGTCTTCTTTCCAGGAATGTTGCTTCCAATTAAAAAATTACTACCAGGCCTCCCTCCTGCCTAACTAGCTACAAATCTCGTCAGGCAAGTGGTTCCCCAAGTATGAACATACACAGCACTGAGGAAATGCCACAGATAACTCCACACTGCCTCTTTAGTTAAGGTAGATGCCCTTTTCCTGTTACACAAAACAAAGTCAAAAGGCTGGAATCTACATTAGAAAAAGCATGCCACCAGCAGTAGGAGCACAGGGTTAACCTAACACACTTTGCCTAAAACATCATCCTTACACAAGAATTCAGATGTAGAAATCTTACGTCAACTCTTACTCTTGAACTAAATTACATTACTATAAACACCACAGCAATTTTCTCAGCTAATGTATGCACAATTTTTAGATGTGTCTGTTTTCAGCACTGTAACTGTAATCCCTTATTTCAATACTAAATCTACAAAATTCACATTTCCTTCCAAACATGGAAACTAAAACATAAGAGTATTTTTCTTGCTTTGTCCACATCATCAGCCCACCATCAGTTGCACTTTTGAAGAGATTTCATACCTTCTTTTAATTTGATCATGAGAGGGTTGACCACACTTACATCTAGGTAGGTCTAATCTTTTTTAGTGCTCCTGAAGCATCAAACTCAGTATATGCTAACAAACAAAAACAACAAAAAAAAACCCCCCAGAAACAACCCTCAAAAAAACCACACACACAAAAAAAACATACAGCCCCCCAAAAACAACAAACAAAACACACCCCACAGCCACATTTAAAATTAACACACAAGAAGTAAGTTTTTCTTAAATAATATTTAATTATATTTAAAAGCTGTTTAATCTGTTACGACAACCAGATCAGCTCCACAAACTTTTGCTTGTTGTCCTTTCAGGAAAAAAAACAACTACAGGAAGTGATGACAGCTTCCTCATGTTCTTTTGATATAAAGAATCAGACTTTCTCAGTCTACCAGATCTTCATCCATTTACTTTCTTTCCCAGCCAAACACTCATACAAGACAGTAAAGTTTCACTTAATAGAGTTTTGCATTGAACAAACAAAAGCCAGCTGCATCTCAGCCCTTCAGTGTAGCACACCAACATGAGTGTAGAACACTTCTTTTCAGGACTACCAGTTCATGCAGAAATTTGGTTTCTCCTATCCATTCCCTTCCCATTCTTCATATTCAGTGAACAAAACCCCAACATACCCAAAGAGCCCCACCTTGCATTTCTGATTGTGACTTATTTCTAAACTGTGTATTCGTCTTATGCTAAAAACTAACTCCTACTGCTAAAAACAAAAAAATAAACTCTCATATCTCAATAGTAACCCTAGTCCTTCCCATATGTATTCATGCCTGCTGATCCTTGCCAGAATGTACATATCCTCTGAAATAGTGTATGTTTTTCTCCTCTTTTTCCTATTCTCCCTACCCGAACCGTGCTCCCTGGGAAGGGACCTGCAATGCCATTCCAGCTATGATTGCCTACTCAGTACACTCTTCTGAGTTCAGGACAAAGATTTGGTCAGTAAATTACACAAGTGTTCTGAATCTTCAATTACTGAATTACTGAAATACCCGTTTTCAGAGTTTCTTTCATTACCCTATGTATTTTAGCATTTATTTTACAGTTAAAGACAAATCAAAAACCTGACAAGATTCACTTTGTTACAACTCAACCTAGTTTCAGTTTACAAAGAGAACTGACCATACACTAACACAAGAGGTAAACCAGAGAGCTTCACAGTTTCAACAATGAACAAATACCCTCACCAGGGATAGCACAGTTTTGCTAATACCAGATAGTATGATTTACTTTCTAGTTACTCACTGCCAACCTGTATCACTTCATAATCAAGTTCACTATCACAGTTCAAACACCACATTTTCCCCAAATCACTGCCATACAAAGTACTGTCATGAAATGTATGTAACTTCATTTTGAAAAACCCATTTTCATATTCTAGAACCATTTTAATTACACTCTGGTAATAAGTCATGTTCTTTATGACTCCCCCTAACTAACACACACGCTTTCCTCAGACCTTCTTCTCCCTCATGTGGTCATTGGCCTTTCCTTACTCCTTCTGAGCTCCTTTGCCATTCCCTAATTGCTGCCAGTCTGCTACAACTGTCTAGCAATAGCAGGATGATCCTGCATGAGAGGGCAAGAAGCTAAAAATTTTTTTAGTACCAAATGTCCCTTTCCAATTGGTCAGCATTTCTAGTTCTCCTTAAACTGGATTTGCAAACTGTGACATTACCTCAGTGTGAGACCATCTTGGTTCAATCCAGCACCATGGAAGTGACCAACTAGCAGCACACACAAATGCAGTCCAGTACACCCAGCTGGGCCCACTAGCACTGCAGAAGTCACACCAGCTCCCCAGCACTCTACTCCAGTACATGACAATCCAACAAATTACCCAAGAGGGAGGCCACAGAAACAAATGCTGAGTCTCAGCACTGGTTCTTCAGCTGTACAAACCTAATAGCACCCCTGATGCAAGCCAGGAATCCAGCAGCTTCTCCTGTTTTCACAGAACCCAGTAAGGTGCCGTAACATTTTTGTGTATGCAGTTCTGAAGGGACTGGAATACTACATATCTGATGCTAAACAGTCTCCTGTAAAAGCTACCATCTCTCCATGTTGTTCTGCACTTGCAGTTGTCAGCAAACACAGTCCCTGAGCAATAAGAATATCTGCTATGCAGAGAAATGGACAAACGAGGGGTAGAAATCAGCATCTTCACAAGCAATTTCATTTCACCACTTCTCAGAAGCACCAGCAGCCTTTTTATTTATGTATTCCTTTCAGATTTGCTTCAGCTTGGCATGTTTTTTAAACTTAAGTAGGTTAGAGAGACCTTTGTGAATGACCTGCTCATTTTCCTGCCTACACTTGCTGATATTACAAATTATCTGTGTAATACAATGCTGATATTACAAATTATCTGAGTAAAGGCCAAGCCTAGGGAGACATTTATAGGCCTGCAGATACAAGGTTGCAAGAAAACAAATAGATTAGCCACCTCACTATCCCTGAACTGAGTGGGTGAGGAGACCAACCAATCTAGGTGTCCATGTAAATCACATAACTTTTCATATTTTTAATTTATATATGCAAATAATTTCTAGTATTATTTGTGCAGTCCAGCATCCTCTGCAATGGCATAACTAAAATTCTCTGTTCAAAGTTCAGAAATCCTCAAAGGCCTTACTATTCAGTACCTTTTAAGATAAAAGAAGGCAAGAAAATTAATTTTTTGAAGTTTGATTAAAAAAAAAAAAATGCCTGATTTTTGGAGAGGGAAGATACAAGTATTTTTCCCTTCTTTAAATACAATGAGATCACCTGAAAAGCTCCCCTCAAACTTCCTCACCAATCCAGTACACTTCTACTTGCACTACAGAATTCACGTTTGTTACAGCACCAAGGCTACTTAGATGAAGACACCCAACTGTGAGTCAGGCCACTCAGCACTCAGTCTCACAAAAATCTTTTAAAAAGTCAGCAATTGTTGCCTGGCCCAACCTCTCTTCTTTCCAAACCGATGTATATTTTTCTAAGCATATTTTCATCCAAACCCAGGGATATGAACAGATGTCCTGAGAAGGAGCTGCAATAATGCAGCAACAGTTCCTCCTCACACCTTAGACTAAGTTTCATTTCCCTGCCTAGTCCCAGTGAAAGTCAAAACAACAATATTATCTCTGCATTTTGAGTTCCAAACAACCTACCTCACCTAATGGTTTCTAATCTGTAATCCCCAAATAATTTCCAAGTGATATACAAGAATAAAGTAAAGTGGGAAATCAGCCAAGAGTACATTGCTCTACTTGGGACATCTGAGAAAAGGCTTTAAAAAAACCCAAACAAACAAACCTTAATTGCTTTGTTGTGACAGGTACAAAT
The DNA here is from genome assembly GCA_038090715.1 of Florisuga fusca. Classification (NCBI taxonomy): domain Eukaryota; kingdom Metazoa; phylum Chordata; class Aves; order Apodiformes; family Trochilidae; genus Florisuga; species Florisuga fusca. The sequence goes on from JAAWXA010000031.1 coordinate 9,687,566, forward strand.
AAATACCACAATAGTAGAGGGCAAGGAGGAAGATAATGAATGTGTTCAACTAAGACAGCACACAAATGAAAGAGATGAAAATGCTAGTATCTGTACTGGACTTTCACCTGGTTACCAAGACTAGACATCTCCCTAAAAATCCCATACATGTTAACAAAACTAAGAAGGGTGAAGGGAACATGATTCTGAGGTTCAAGTGTAACCTCATTAATGGAAGCAGTGTAGCATGATACCAAACCTGGACAGTCAACAAACCACAGTTCACTTCTTTCCATCTCACCCTTAAGCATCCCAGACTGGCTAGTCCAACATTCCCTTGTAGCACAAAGAGCTGCAATTACCCAGGGTTGTAGAAGATCTTCTTTGCAGCTCACCAGTCAGTTGTTTTTTGTAAGGAACTGGTGACCTCAGAGACTGAGCCCTGGTGGGATGCTGAGGACTGGACCAGCCATCACTCAAGGCCTGTGGATCACTCTGTCCTGCTTCAGCTCTCTCAGCTGTTGATGAAAGCCTTCCATCATCTGGAGTTAACAAAAAGGAAGAAACAAACCGTTCAGACATGATAAAGAAAAACAGTAGCACGTGCAAAACTAAGGGTAAAAAGCTCCCATGAATAGCTCATTTGAATCATGATTATACATGGCAAAATACATGAATTTTTAGCCTGAAAAGTACCATACAAAACCTGGAAACAGGCTATAATGTAGAACTTGTATGTCAAGGTTCAGGCTGTATCAGAAATATCGCTGATGTGAAAAGCATCTAAAACAGCAAACAGCAACCCATGAATTATGCTTGCTAGAAGGAATAATGATGCTTGCTTATCAGCTACTACCCCAAAAAGTTACTCAGTTATGTTAGAAGCCAGTACTGAGGTCACATTAACACAGCCTTTAATAAACCATCCTTTCCTATCAGACAATCAAGTACAGACAAGTTCTCACTGATTCCAGTAACATGCCAATTTCATGTGCTGTTCCAAGGTTGTTTTCCCAGTCTTTCAACACAACACTTCCCTGACTCCAGCTACATTTGTCAGAGACAATCACCTGAAGCCATTATTGACCACATCTTATGTTACCTTCAAAAAATGAATAATGACAGATGATATTCTACTATAGGTTCTAATAGAACTCATACCAAGTAATTATTTTTCATTATGCATAAGAAAAGCCTGAACAGTTTGATCAGTTTGCTTACATAAAAAAATATCTTTTTCCCTTTTTCCCTAGCCCAAACATTGCAGAAGTAAGCTTAGCAGAGCTGGATAATGGACAGACTAAACAAAATCAGCTGACCAGTTTGTAATCTCCAGCAAAGATATACAGTTCTTGAACAAAACCAAGCTGCATTTCCATTCACCACCCTTTGCAGTATGTTTCTTTGAAACAAAAAAGAAAAGTTCACATAAATCTTTAAGAGCTTCCCTTCTGAGAATGTGTTTCATAATACACGGTAGTACAAAGGCCAAAATCAAGTAATACTTTTTAGTATAAAAAATTTTCACAACACTTCAGATCTCTTGATGGGGAACACCTAAGCCATGCAAATTAAGGGTGGAGTTACTGCAAATACACTGATTTATTGCAGCTCAGCTGCCACCCAACTGAAGGTAAAAGATGCACAGGAAAGTAAGGAGCCAAGTAAGTCTGGAGTAAGAACTTGCATTGAAGGGCAGGCACATATTTGGCTCATATAGGCTGGTAGAGGGTTACTCCTGCTTTTAGCCCCAGAAAATTCATACCAGCCAAGGAAATTCAGATGCCCAACTAAGAAGCTCTCTCTTAACTGGTTTGTTCCTCTCACTTTTGTTGGAAGCCACAGATTTCTAGCTGCAGGATGCTGGCTATCTTCTTCTACAGAAAAGCTCTAACATGTTCACCCAAAAACAAGATACAACATTCCTCACAAAAGAAATGTCTCACCATCAATTTGGCCAGCAATCTGACATTACAGTCTTATATTCAGAAGTATTTTTACAAGTCTACATGGCAACAGAGGGCACCAATAAAACACAGTCCCCCAAGCACCTACCTTTGCTGAAACGGAAGAGATTTACAAAAGAGCTGTAGGCTGACTTGAAAGGAGGCTCATCCTGGTCAGGAGTCAGGGGTTTGAAGTGAGTGAGATGAGATGGACTGCTAGGAGAACGAGGTAGGTCACTGGTGGAGTCCAGTGTTGGAGAGCATTTGTCATCTGTGGCCATTTCATGTGCCCTGGAAAGAGTTCAGCAACATGCATTATTCATAGGGTGGTAAAACAGAACATCTGTCAACTGAAGAGAAAGTGCCTCATCAGATGCTAAAAGGGGACATTCCCCACACCTACCACAGACATCTGCTATGAGCACAGGTCATGAATGCCAGAATGAGGAGACCATGTCCCCTGCCCAGTCACTGGCAAGAAATCAGCACCTCAGCAGAGAGCAATTCGGAGTTCCCAGTTAAACTTCCAATGCAATCAAAGTACATAAGCAGCCACTACACCATGTGATGACACACTTTGGTTGCTGTTTTGTGATAACCTGAAGTCTTCAAATGGAGATTCTGCACGCACATCACAAAGAAGTTTTAATTTCAGCTCAAGTGAAGAGCTGTCAATGCTGTGACTTACACAGACCTGGTAAGAAGAAAACTGAAGACAAGCACCAGACCAAGCACAAAACATAGTTGTTGTTTGGCCAGATTAACTTCAGGATGAAAAACAGAAGGAACTGCAAACAAAAGCAGGACTCAAAGATTAAGTTTGCTGGCACAACACTCCCCTCCCCTCTGCACTACAATGCAGGGCCTTGTACAAGTTACCAGGGAAGCAACTTAAGCCTACTTGCCAGGTACCAAAGTCTTCATACAGCCAAGAGTCATACTTCAACACACACCTGATTTATTCCACTTTACCTCACTAAGCCTGCAATTCTAGCCTGCTAGGCTAAGGTGCTTACAACCTTCATCTTTGCTTAAGCAAGACCTGGTGAAACAATTCACAGAGCAGAAACATGGGTAGCTGAAGGAACCCAGGCATGATGGCTGACTTTTAGCTGTACCAAGGACCAAAATCCTGTATGAGTCTACTTCCTGCTCAGCAGCTGATACACACTCCTTCACAAGATACCATTTCCACAGCTGCTCCCTAGAAATCTACAGGCAAAGCAGACTAGAGCATTTTCTTCTAACAAGCCACACTGAAAAGCTACCCATTCCAGAGAAAATGCACGTGGTTGACAAGTGACACTGGAAGTGCTAACAAGCTGCATGCAGCTCATGTGGCAAGGTCTGACCACAACAAACACAGAGATGTCATCTGCAAGCCAACAACATGACTTCTCAGTGGACTTCTGCATGTTGCTCTGCAGAGTAAGCAGCTGCTGCTCAGAGTTTGACTGAGACATTTCCTTAAGCAAGGAAACATAGAAACACTATTCACAAACTTTCAAGAGAATCTTGGATCTCTGTGTACAACTGAGTCTTAGCCTGGATCCCTCTCCCCAGTAAGTCATGGCATCTCAGCAGTATTATTGCAACAGATGATTTGAACATCACTAAAAACCACAGTTCATGCAAAATGCATTCAAGAGCATATCATCCGGAAAACTTGGAATTGTTTCTTCAATACTTAAGGGAACTGATAATTTGGTTTTTAAATGCTGGGTGGACAACAGGGCTGTGTTCACACACACACTACCACATTAAAAACGCTGTTGTGAAGGCAACCAGAAATTTGGGAGGAAACCATGCTCATCTTGCAGCAACTGGCTATAGCCCAGCAAGATAAAAGTAAACAAGGAAGTCTCTGAACTTGCATACACCATATATATATATGATTCTAGAACAATAAACTTTAGCTTCAGGGGCAAAAAAACCACAGCAATTGCTTCTCTGACGACAGTACTAGACTAATTAAAACATACTGAAAAAAAAACACTGCACTTGGCATTAGCTCCAGAAACACCTGGATTTTCTGGGCTGTGCAGCACTTGAAAAAGGAATACACTGCATAGCTAAAGAGCTCTAGTTCTCTCACTAAAACACAAACCTTCTCTGAAAAAAACACTGATACACAGTCACTTACTTGAATATAATGGGAAATCAGAAAGAAAGGTGCACGTACCTGTCAAAAGGCACGAAAGCAGACTACATCCTCCTCAGGATCCTTACCAAAAAGCCAGAGGGGATGTATCTGAAGCAACTTTAGGCTGCAACGTCTTCAGCAATCGCCAGCTCAACACCGATAAGTGTACAAATGCGGATGGGAACCTCCCATAGGCGGTCAGCACTTACATCCGGGCCGGTTCTGTGACAGCTTGCACCCCAGAAAACTGACCTGAATGCCTCAGTGCCAAAAGGTTGTTACTGGGGTGCTACTTCCAGGCACCTGGCTGACACACGCCGGGTGTAAAGGCTGAAGGGTTGTAATTCACACATAACTGCATTACACACACACACACACTCGCTTTCGACCTCTGCACCGCAGCCACGCTGGCTGCTCTGCTCGACTTTGCTTTGCTTTGCTTTGCTTTGCTTTGCTTTGCTGTGCTTTGCTGTGCTTTGCTTTGCTCTGCTCTGCTGGGCTTTGCTCTGCCTCCCTCCTGTCAGGGGACACCCCCCACTTTCCTTCCCCCCTCACAGACACGCAGCCGCCTGCTATGGCGGACCCGGAAGATCACCTGAGACGGGACGAGAAGGAAGCAGCAGAAAGCTGCTCGCAGGCAGCAGCCAAGAAGCGAACCCCAGAAGAGCCGCCGCCCAGTAAGGACCGAACCGAACCGAACCGGACCGGACCGGACNCACGCCCGCCCCGCCCCTAGCAACCTGCCGCTCTCCCGACAGCCCTGCCCAATCGCCCGCCGATGGCGGAGCTCCTCTCCCAGGCATCGCCAATAGAGGCTCCACAACACCCTACACGGCCTTCGGGGCGGTGCCCTGCGCACCGCCCGCTCCACAGCCCGCGGCACCGGCACGGCGCTCCGCCTCCACCCCCCTCCCACGGCCTCTTCCCCGGCTCCGCGTTGGGAGGAGGCTCCCCCCGGGCGTGGCCGTTCCACGCTGCCGCCAGCCCGGCAGAGAAGGGAACCGGCAAAGGAGATCGTGTCCCCCGGGGTCACTCCCCCACTCCCCCCTAGCTCCGACCCAGCAGGGGTGTCGTTTGCTGCCCCTCAGCACGGGGAGCCTTGTCCCTCGAGGGGGGTCGGACCCATAGCCGCCCCCACGCCAGCCAACGTGTCCGCACCCGCCCGTGTATTCGCCTTTACCCCGGGCTGGGGTGCGGACCGGTTTCGCCGGGACGCCGCGGCTGGGGAGAGGCCAGCACAGCGCTGAGGACAGGCTGACCGCCCACACTCTCCCCGGGTCCCGCTGCAGCAGGTCCCGAGGCACGCCCGAGCCCCCAGGCTTCCCGGGCCTTTGCGCCCTCCTGTGCCATCGGCTTCCCTGTGGCGACGCAGGCCACTTACTGCGGCTGTCCCGGGAGAGCGCGGGAAGGGCCCCCCTCGGCGAGCAGGCCACCGCGCTGCGGGCCGCCTGGCCCGGCGGAACGACCGCGGCGCGTTATGTGCTGCCGAGACCTCGCGATGAGGCATCGGCACCCAAAACACGGGCAGGCCCGGCGGCTCAGCCACCGATGTCTGCCAGCCCGGTGCCAGCGGGCTCTGGCACTCGCCCGTCCCGGCGAAGCAGCCGCTCGCCCCGCCCCCGGGAGGAGGGTCCCTGCGCGGCAGGCGGGGCCGGCAGTGGGGGCCGCGGTGGCGGGGCTGGGTGGCTGCGGGGGCGCGGCCCGATAAAAGGCTCTGCGCGCATTCGGGCGCTTTATCTCCGGGAGGACCGTACGGGCACTTCGTGAAGGTAACGGGGCTCGGCGCTGCAGCGCTCCGCGGGTGGGGTGGGACGGGACGGGGAAGGGCGAGACGAGATATCGCTGGGTACGGTCGCACCCTTTGTCCTTCCCTCCCAGGCCCGGTGACCCCCTCCC